>JAWZYT010004795.1:0-76873 GCA_034508575.1 Petrolisthes manimaculis
TGATGAAGTATATAATATTAAGTGATGACAGTAGTGGTGATGAAGTATATAATATTAAGTGATGACAGTAGTGGTGATGAAGTATATAATATTAAGTGATGACAGTAGTGGTGATGAAGTATATAATATTAAGTGATGACAGTAGTGGTGATGAAGTATATAATATTAAGTGATGGACAGTAGTGGTGATGAAGTATATAATATTAAGTGATGACAGTAGTGGTGATGAAGTATATAATATTAAGTGATGACAGTAGTGGTGATGAAGTATATAATATTAAGTGATGACAGTAGTGGTGATGAAGTATATAATATTAAGTGATGACAGTAGTGGTGATGAAGTATATAAATTAAGTGATGACAGTAGTGGTGATGAAGTATATAATATTAAGTGATGACAGTAGTGGTGATGAAGTATATAATATTAAGTGATGACAGTAGTGGTGATGAAGTATATAATATTAAGTGATGACAGTAGTGGTGATGAAGTATATAATATTAAGTGATGACAGTAGTGGTGATGAAGTATATAATATTAAGTGATGACAGTAGTGGTGATGAAGTATATAATATTAAGTGATGACAGTAGTGGTGATGAAGTATATAATATTAAGTGATGACAGTAGTGGTGATGAAGTATATAATATTAAGTGATGACAGTAGTGGTGATGAAGTATATAATATTAAGTGATGACAGTAGTGGTGATGAAGTATATAATATTAAGTGATGACAGTAGTGGTGATGAAGTATATAATATTAAGTGATGACAGTAGTGGTGATGAAGTATATAATATTAAGTGATGACAGTAGTGGTGATGAAGTATATAATATTAAGTGATGACAGTAGTGGTGATGAAGTATATAATATTAAGTGATGACAGTAGTGGTGATGAAGTATATAATATTAAGTGATGACAGTAGTGGTGATGAAGTATATAATATTAAGTGATGACAGTAGTGGTGATGAAGTATATAATATTAAGTGATGACAGTAGTGGTGATGAAGTATATAATATTAAGTGATGACAGTAGTGGTGATGAAGTATATAATATTAAGTGATGACAGTAGTGGTGATGAAGTATATAATATTAAGTGATGACAGTAGTGGTGATGAAGTATATAATATTAAGTGATGACAGTAGTGGTGATGAAGTATATAATATTAAGTGATGACAGTAGTGGTGATGAAGTATATAATATTAAGTGATGACAGTAGTGGTGATGAAGTATATAATATTAAGTGATGACAGTAGTGGTGATGAAGTATATAATATTAAGTGATGACAGTAGTGGTGATGAAGTATATAATATTAAGTGATGACAGTAGTGGTGATGAAGTATATAATATTAAGTGATGACAGTAGTGGTGATGAAGTATATAATATTAAGTGATGACAGTAGTGGTGATGAAGTATATAATATTAAGTGATGACAGTAGTGGTGATGAAGTATATAATATTAAGTGATGACAGTAGTGGTGATGAAGTATATAATATTAAGTGATGACAGTAGTGGTGATGAAGTATATAATATTAAGTGATGACAGTAGTGGTGATGAAGTATATAATATTAAGTGATGACAGTAGTGGTGATGAAGTATATAATATTAAGTGATGACAGTAGTGGTGATGAAGTATATAATATTAAGTGATGACAGTAGTGGTGATGAAGTATATAATATTAAGTGATGACAGTAGTGGTGATGAAGTATATAATATTAAGTGATGACAGTAGTGGTGATGAAGTATATAATATTAAGTGATGACAGTAGTGGTGATGAAGTATATAATATTAAGTGATGACAGTAGTGGTGATGAAGTATATAATATTAAGTGATGACAGTAGTGGTGATGAAGTATATAATATTAAGTGATGACAGTAGTGGTGATGAAGTATATAATATTAAGTGATGACAGTAGTGGTGATGAAGTATATAATATTAAGTGATGACAGTAGTGGTGATGAAGTATATAATATTAAGTGATGACAGTAGTGGTGATGAAGTATATAATATTAAGTGATGACAGTAGTGGTGATGAAGTATATAATATTAAGTGATGACAGTAGTGGTGATGAAGTATATAATATTAAGTGATGACAGTAGTGGTGATGAAGTATATAATATTAAGTGATGACAGTAGTGGTGATGAAGTATATAATATTAAGTGATGACAGTAGTGGTGATGAAGTATATAATATTAAGTGATGACAGTAGTGGTGATGAAGTATATAATATTAAGTGATGACAGTAGTGGTGATGAAGTATATAATATTAAGTGATGACAGTAGTGGTGATGAAGTATATAATATTAAGTGATGACAGTAGTGGTGATGAAGTATATAATATTAAGTGATGACAGTAGTGGTGATGAAGTATATAATATTAAGTGATGACAGTAGTGGTGATGAAGTATATAATATTAAGTGATGACAGTAGTGGTGATGAAGTATATAATATTAAGTGATGACAGTAGTGGTGATGAAGTATATAATATTAAGTGATGACAGTAGTGGTGATGAAGTATATAATATTAAGTGATGACAGTAGTGGTGATGAAGTATATAATATTAAGTGATGACAGTAGTGGTGATGAAGTATATAATATTAAGTGATGACAGTAGTGGTGATGAAGTATATAATATTAAGTGATGACAGTAGTGGTGATGAAGTATATAATATTAAGTGATGACAGTAGTGGTGATGAAGTATATAATATTAAGTGATGACAGTAGTGGTGATGAAGTATATAATATTAAGTGATGACAGTAGTGGTGATGAAGTATATAATATTAAGTGATGACAGTAGTGGTGATGAAGTATATAATATTAAGTGATGACAGTAGTGGTGATGAAGTATATAATATTAAGTGATGACAGTAGTGGTGATGAAGTATATAATATTAAGTGATGACAGTAGTGGTGATGAAGTATATAATATTAAGTGATGACAGTGTGATGAAGTATATAATATTAAGTGATGACAGTAGTGGTGATGAAGTATATAATATTAAGTGATGACAGTAGTGGTGATGAAGTATATAATATTAAGTGATGACAGTAGTGGTGATGAAGTATATAATATTAAGTGATGACAGTAGTGGGGATGAAGTATATAATATTAAGTGATGACAGTAGTAGGGATGAAGTATATAATATTAAGTGATGACAGTAGTGGTGATGAAGTATATAATATTAAGTGATGACAGTAGTGGTGATGAAGCATATAATATTAAGTGATGACAGTAGTGGTGATGAAGTATATAATATTAAGTGATGACAGTAGTGGTGATGAAGTATATAATATTAAGTGATGACAGTAGTGGTGATGAAGTATATAATATTAAGTGATGACAGTAGTGGTGATGAAGTATATAATATTAAGTGATGACAGTAGTGGTGATGAAGTATATAATATTAAGTGATGACAGTAGTGGTGATGAAGTATATAATATTAAGTGATGACAGTAGTAGGTGATGAAGTATATAATATTAAGTGATGACAGTAGTGGTGATGAAGTATATAATATTAAGTGATGACAGTAGAGGTGATGAAGTATATAATATTAAGTGATGACAGTAGTGGTGATGAAGTATATAATATTAAGTGATGACAGTAGTGGTGATGAAGTATATAATATTAAGTGATGACAGTAGTGGTGATGAAGTATATAATATTAAGTGATGACAGTAGTGGTGATGAAGTATATAATATTAAGTGATGACAGTAGTGGTGATGAAGTATATAATATTAAGTGATGACAGTAGTGGTGATGAAGTATATAATATTAAGTGATGACAGTAGTGGTGATGAAGTATATAATATTAAGTGATGACAGTAGTGGTGATGAAGTATATAATATTAAGTGATGACAGTAGTGGTGATGAAGTATATAATATTAAGTGATGACAGTAGTGGTGATGAAGTATATAATATTAAGTGATGACAGTAGTGGTGATGAAGTATATAATATTAAGTGATGACAGTAGTGGTGATGAAGTATATAATATTAAGTGATGACAGTAGTGGTGATGAAGTATATAATATTAAGTGATGACAGTAGTGGTGATGAAGTATATAATATTAAGTGATGACAGTAGTGGTGATGAAGTATATAATATTAAGTGATGACAGTAGTGGTGATGAAGTATATAATATTAAGTGATGACAGTAGTGGTGATGAAGTATATAATATTAAGTGATGACAGTAGTGGTGATGAAGTATATAATATTAAGTGATGACAGTAGTGGTGATGAAGTATATAATATTAAGTGATGACAGTAGTGGTGATGAAGTATATAATATTAAGTGATGACAGTAGTGGTGATGAAGTATATAATATTAAGTGATGACAGTAGTGGTGATGAAGTATATAATATTAAGTGATGACAGTAGTGGTGATGAAGTATATAATATTAAGTGATGACAGTAGTGGTGATGAAGTATATAATATTAAGTGATGACAGTAGTGGTGATGAAGTATATAATATTAAGTGATGACAGTAGTGGTGATGAAGTATATAATATTAAGTGATGACAGTAGTGGTGATGAAGTATATAATATTAAGTGATGACAGTAGTGGTGATGAAGTATATAATATTAAGTGATGACAGTAGTGGTGATGAAGTATATAATATTAAGTGATGACAGTAGTGGTGATGAAGTATATAATATTAAGTGATGACAGTAGTGGTGATGAAGTATATAATATTAAGTGATGACAGTAGTGGTGATGAAGTATATAATATTAAGTGATGACAGTAGTGGTGATGAAGTATATAATATTAAGTGATGACAGTAGTGGTGATGAAGTATATAATATTAAGTGATGACAGTAGTGGTGATGAAGTATATAATATTAAGTGATGACAGTAGTGGTGATGAAGTATATAATATTAAGTGATGACAGTAGTGGTGATGAAGTATATAATATTAAGTGATGACAGTAGTGGTGATGAAGTATATAATATTAAGTGATGACAGTAGTGGTGATGAAGTATATAATATTAAGTGATGACAGTAGTGGTGATGAAGTATATAATATTAAGTGATGACAGTAGTGGTGATGAAGTATATAATATTAAGTGATGACAGTAGTGGTGATGAAGTATATAATATTAAGTGATGACAGTAGTGGTGATGAAGTATATAATATTAAGTGATGACAGTAGTGGTGATGAAGTATATAATATTAAGTGATGACAGTAGAGGTGATGAAGTATATAATATTAAGTGATGACAGTAGTGGTGATGAAGTATATAATATTAAGTGATGACAGTAGTGGTGATGAAGTATATAATATTAAGTGATGACAGTAGTAGGGATGAAGTATATAATATTAAGTGATGACAGTAGTGGTGATGAAGTATATAATATTAAGTGATGACAGTAGTGGTGATGAAGTATATAATATTAAGTGATGACAGTAGTGGTGATGAAGTATATAATATTAAGTGATGACAGTAGTGGTGATGAAGTATATAATATTAAGTGATGACAGTAGTAGGGATGAAGTATATAATATTAAGTGATGACAGTAGTGGTGATGAAGTATATAATATTAAGTGATGACAGTAGTGGTGATGAAGTATATAATATTAAGTGATGACAGTAGTGGTGATGAAGTATATAATATTAAGTGATGACAGTAGTAGTGATGAAGTATATAATATTAAGTGATGACAGTAGTGGTGATGAAGTATATAATATTAAGTGATGACAGTAGTGGTGATGAAGTATATAATATTAAGTGATGACAGTAGTGGTGATGAAGTATATAATATTAAGTGATGACAGTAGTAGGGATGAAGTATATAATATTAAGTGATGACAGTAGTGGTGATGAAGTATATAATATTAAGTGATGACAGTAGTGGTGATGAAGTATATAATATTAAGTGATGACAGTAGTGGTGATGAAGTATATAATATTAAGTGATGACAGTAGTGGTGATGAAGTATATAATATTAAGTGATGACAGTAGTGGTGATGAAGTATATAATATTAAGTGATGACAGTAGTGGTGATGAAGTATATAATATTAAGTGATGACAGTAGTGGTGATGAAGTATATAATATTAAGTGATGACAGTAGTGGTGATGAAGTATATAATATTAAGTGATGACAGTAGTGGTGATGAAGTATATAATATTAAGTGATGACAGTAGTGGTGATGAAGTATATAATATTAAGTGATGACAGTAGTGGTGATGAAGTATATAATATTAAGTGATGACAGTAGTGGTGATGAAGTATATAATATTAAGTGATGACAGTAGTGGTGATGAAGTATATAATATTAAGTGATGACAGTAGTGGTGATGAAGTATATAATATTAAGTGATGACAGTAGTGGTGATGAAGTATATAATATTAAGTGATGACAGTAGTGGTGATGAAGTATATAATATTAAGTGATGACAGTAGTGGTGATGAAGTATATAATATTAAGTGATGACAGTAGTGGTGATGAAGTATATAATATTAAGTGATGACAGTAGTGGTGATGAAGTATATAATATTAAGTGATGACAGTAGTGGTGATGAAGTATATAATATTAAGTGATGACAGTAGTGGTGATGAAGTATATAATATTAAGTGATGACAGTAGTGGTGATGAAGTATATAATATTAAGTGATGACAGTAGTGGTGATGAAGTATATAATATTAAGTGATGACAGTAGTGGTGATGAAGTATATAATATTAAGTGATGACAGTAGTGGTGATGAAGTATATAATATTAAGTGATGACAGTAGTGGTGATGAAGTATATAATATTAAGTGATGACAGTAGTGGTGATGAAGTATATAATATTAAGTGATGACAGTAGTGGTGATGAAGTATATAATATTAAGTGATGACAGTAGTGGTGATGAAGTATATAATATTAAGTGATGACAGTAGTGGTGATGAAGTATATAATATTAAGTGATGACAGTAGTGGTGATGAAGTATATAATATTAAGTGATGACAGTAGTGGTGATGAAGTATATAATATTAAGTGATGACAGTAGTGGTGATGAAGTATATAATATTAAGTGATGACAGTAGTGGTGATGAAGTATATAATATTAAGTGATGACAGTAGTGGTGATGAAGTATATAATATTAAGTGATGACAGTAGTGGTGATGAAGTATATAATATTAAGTGATGACAGTAGTGGTGATGAAGTATATAATATTAAGTGATGACAGTAGTGGTGATGAAGTATATAATATTAAGTGATGACAGTAGTGGTGATGAAGTATATAATATTAAGTGATGACAGTAGTGGTGATGAAGTATATAATATTAAGTGATGACAGTAGTGGTGATGAAGTATATAATATTAAGTGATGACAGTAGTGGTGATGAAGTATATAATATTAAGTGATGACAGTAGTGGTGATGAAGTATATAATATTAATGCACCACCAGGTCTGCGGTACATGTCTTTCGGGTTTGTTAAGGCCATAGAATGATATAATGTTGGTATATCTAGAGCAACTATACATACCTCCAGACTAGGCCTACTCGTATTCCAAGCAACAGACCACCAATACTTTTGTTAAGGACCCTGTAATCATGTATAAGACTTGGTGGCTTCTGATTCTTCCTGACTATGCCACGAAACAAGCTCCTTCAGTATAAGTGGTGGTGTTCGTGGCATTGTTTGAAGGATTTACTAACCTTCCATTTTCTGACTACATAATGGGGTCCCTTGATTGATCTGGTCTTGTTTTGTGGTATGCTTTGGAGGTATCAAGGCGAGTGACTCTCATATACCAAGAATGTATATTTGTAGGATTTATATGTCGTAAAACTGATTATAGTGATATTTACCAATGCCAATAAAGTATTAAAATGTTTAGTAAAGGGTTAGAAATAGTAATACTGTAACCCTAATTTTCCCAGGGAGGCACAGTAATTTTATTTAGATTTGATAATGACTATTTGATAAGGCCAGTTTATCATTATACAAGCACACTACAGATTTAATCTCCGTTATCTACTCCTACTGTTGTTGTTGATAATCTCCAGCCCATGGAGGTATAATATTATGGAGGCGGCATGATGTCACAAAGGTGAAGCCATGGAGGTATAATATTAAGGAGGCAGCATGATGTCACAAAGGTGAAGCCATGGAGGTATAATATAAAGGAGGCGGCATGATGTCACAAAGGTGAAGCCATGGAGGTATAATATAAAGGAGGCAGCATGATGTCACAAAGGTGAAGCCATGGAGGTATAATATAAAGGAGGCGGCATGACGTCACAAAGGTGAAGCCATGGAGGTATAATATAAAGGAGGCGGCATGACGTCACAAAGGCTGTCTCCCTTCCCTACCCCTCATTGACTCAAAACAAACATCAGCTGATCACGTCGGACCATCAATTTTACCAACATTCTTTGCCATTTTTTGTAATAATGTCGGCGTGTTCAGCATATTGGTGTACCCAGAGAGACAGGAGTCTTTCTATTATATTTCATAGGTATGTTAAAAGAAAGTCATACAAAAAAATATACGACAGAAATGGACAAATCAACGAAGTGAAATTTATCACCTGTTGCCTCGCACACCGTGACACTTCCATGTCCTGTAGAATATTAATACTGTAACACACAAACTACAAAGACAAGGCTATTATAGAGTTGTGATATTAACTGTGGTATATCTGCATAAAAGGTTCACGTGGCAAACATTTACAATTTGTGTATTTCACAAGGGTACAATATAATATGTTCATGTGTAATGAATTCAAAAGGAGGTTGTACTTATTTTTGGTATATTAGCATATCGAAAATTTCAGCTGTACATAGCCTAAGTTCAGTGTTTTTCTGCCATTGTAAACATTGGACAGTCCCAGTAGTCTGCCTAGGTTAGGTTCCGGTAGTCTGCCCAGGTTAGGTCCCGGTAGTCTGCCTAGGTTATATCCCAGTAGTCTGCCCAGGTTAGGTCCCGGTAGTCTGCCTATGTTAGGTCCCGGTTGTCTGCCCTGGTTAGGTCCCAGCAGATTGTCCAGGTTAGGTCCCGGTAGTTTGCCCAGGTTAGGTCCCGGTAGTCTGCCCAGGTTAGGTCCCGATAGTCTGCCTTAGTCCTGGTTTGATTAGGTTAGGTTAGGTCAAGTTTGGGTAAAAAAAAGTTATTTACACTATATATTATGGGCAATAATCAATAGAACAAGTAAAAAATATGCATGAAAATGTATAAAATGTGGGAACAATCCAGGTGAACCTCTTATGCAGAATAACCTGTTTTAGCATATTTTATAATGTTTTAAAGATATTTAATTTATAATTGTGTTTACTATCTAGACTATTTGGTTGTTGAAAATTTAGGTCTAAGTTAAAAAAAAACGTATTCTAAGTTAAGCCAATGTGCCGAAAGAGTTTTTATAAGTGTAATATTATGGCCTGGGACTGATGACTTAAATGAATGTTTTTGTGTGAATCAGAGTGAACTGGAACTGAGTAAGTGATGACACACTTTATGCAGTAACATGCAGCCATCATAGCAGTACACCTTACATGTGGGCAGATCTCGTCAAATCCAGAAGGATACGGCTAGTTTTCACGGAGAATAAAGTCAGCCCCCTTGGCTAGTGTTTTTACTGTGATATCAAGTACTGCTCTTAGATCGTGTCATAGACAATATTCATTACACTTTAAGGGGATAGTATACCTTTGGTACATTAAAGTACCTGGATTCCTCCAATATTTGCCTGGAAACAACAGGACAAGATTTAGATTAACAAAAATATTGGTGGCCTGTTGCTGGAAATAGTTTGGAGGAATTAGTTTCTTCTGATTTACCAACACAGTTCTATCCCCTAAGTGCTCAAGTCCTTGATACAGTACTGTAACGTAGTTATTTATTTTGTAATGAGGAATGTGAGTTATTTTTGCTTCTATATGTCGGACTATATAATGTCCCTGTAATGTATATTCTGTGTTGTGTGCATACCTTTTGCTAACAGGAGGAACATTTTATATTTCAGAAGTCAGATGAGGGTCAGTGCATGTGGTACTAGTACTGTGGCCAAAATGATCGCGGTCCACTCAGCTGCTCGTACAATCGAACAGCCCGTCAGTTGTCAGAAGAAGGGGTTGCCATCTTAACACAAACATGCCCTGAGTTTGTCCAGCAGTATAGTGAGTATAGTTGGTGTGTGTGGACATAGGTGAGAGGTACAGGAGTGGGTATAGATATGGTTACATGTTACATGTAGTGGAGAAGTCGGTTATCTCCACCTTGGATTCAATGGCAAACAAGTATCGGTTGGTTTGTGTAATCTGTTTATTGGTGTCAGTGTTAGTGTGTTGTTAGTGTGTGTCTATCCTGTTATATACATGTTTATGACATTGCATATGAACTTCTTATATCCAACCTGGAATATGTTCAATGGTATACAATGTCATGTAGGTTGCCGCTACAATACTCCCCTCCATAGTGACGAGGAAGGAGGAACGATACAGTCTTCTTACGGCGTTCATTCGCATTGTGGAGAAGTTGTAGAACACATCAGTAGCATGGAGTTGTAGGCGCAGTTGTTATTGTTGCTGCTGCTGTAGTTGCTGTTGCTGTTGTTGCTGCTGATGCTGTTGTTGCTGCTGCTGCTTTTGTTGCTGCTGTTATGGTCGAGGTCGTAGAGTGGAGTGTAGCAGGAAAGTTGGTGAGTGTTCACTTGCGTTTGTTGATGCAGTGCCAGTGGAACTTATCCAGTCCCTGAGCTTACGATTTTTAATGACGAGTTTGTAAAATAAATTAGTGCCCAAAATGGCTTGTGCGTGCGCTTGTGCATTTCCGCATGTGTGTGCACGAGCGTGCATGTGGGTCCGCAGGCGTGTGTGCGCGCGTGTGTGTCCGCAGGCGTGTGTGCGCGCGTGCTGTTTGTCCGCAAGCTCGTGTGCACTTGTGTGTGCGTGTGCGCGGGCGTTTGCATGCGCATTTGGTTGCTGTGCCAATGGAAGTCAATGACTCCTGGGCTTACGATTTTTAAGGTCGACAACAGGGTCGAAGTTTGTCAAAAAATCGGCATCCAAGGCTTGCGCGGGTTTGTGCGTGCAAGTTTGTGAGCAGTTTCGGATAACATGGTTGCAGAATTTTATCATCCCTGGGATCTCTTTCAGTTTGTGCTGGGGCCTTGGCTTTGGGAACTGCTGGATTGTTTCACACTTTGACTGAAGTGGTGTGATGCCTGCTGAAGACACTGTGTGGCCAAAAATTGATTGGCGGGGATCTAAACTAAAAACTCTGATTTGTCGATGTTGACCTGGGTACCATTGTTGTGTAGACAGGCGAAGACTTGCTAAAAGTGTCGTCAATGAGAATCCGTGACACAGCAGGCGATGAGTAAGCAAAAAGATAGGCCTCACAACTATATTTGTATTGTGTTGAAAACTCTGGGGTGCATCCTGATGTACTTGAACAAGCCAAACTGAGTTACGATGGCTGTTTTTGGGATGTCCACTGGGTCGGCTGGGATCTGATGACTAGATCTAACAGGTTGTTTGCCATTGGTTACACACATTTTTCATTGCCAAGCACGTGACTTTTATTTTGCATTTGGCCCATCGAAACACACCACCACCACTATAATCACTCTTCTCATCCCATTTCTGAGGGACACACTCACACACCACATGAGTATGAGCATATCTTGTTACACACAGTCTCAACCCGAGCTGTACTCCACTTGCCACACTTTATAACCAACCAATATTATTCACACGACCATCGTACCTTAGCATTCTTTTCCCCTCCCAGTGCTGACTTGTTGTGACCAATAACAGGTGGAGGTTCTGTCAGGCTCTCTTGACGTGATGATGGTGTTCATGGTGAGATGTCCGCCTGCATGAGGAATCTCAGCTTACCCTTTTGTCACATGACTTGCTCACCTCATCAGGCGGATTATATTGTTCCGATAAAACTCGATGATGCCACGTACGAGCATAAGAAAGGTGACACTGAAGTGATTATTTGAACTATGGATTGTTCATATATAGAGAAAATTCGGAAAGTAGAGGGTTTTGTTTTGGACTTACACTAAACCATTACCCCCTAACGGGAACCGCCTTGCCGTGGTGGGGGGCTTGTGTGTCTCTGAGACCAGGCGAGCTAGACTAGAGGGGGCTCTGGCCCCTGCTCTGCCCCGATTTCGGGGAGAGAGGGCTTCCCATGCTAGGAAGATCGCTAGTGAGAGACCAGACTAAATGGTTCCCATCTTTCAGTTCTTCAACTGTCAATCTTTTCATTTTATTTCCTTCCTGCTTGCTGTCACACCTCTCTATCACCTTTTTCTGGCGCTGTAGGACCTCGATGTTGCGGCGCCTAATATCCATCAATCAATCACTAAACCATCAATAAAGTAAATTCTGTACTATAAATGCTATCATCTTATTATTTTTGATAAACTGAATGTAAACCTTATGTATATATTTTTCTTGTGACAGGCCAACAACAGGTTACTAGCATAGAGTACTTCATTCCCCTGAACTTTGTAAAGGAAGTGTATGCATCATGCAAGGATGTTGTCGCCCCCTCCATCAACAGTCTTGTTATGAGTAAATGTTCTATTCCTATCTTATGCTGCTTTTATAATTGTTATTACTTCAGTATTATTATATTATTATTATTATCATTCCTATTATTATAAATCTGAAAAGCCATTGTTTTCATTGGAAATGCCTTCACATTCAGCTCTTCCAGAACCAGACTGTTGCAGAAGTGATTCACCAGTACGAATGCAAATTTCCACGGAGATAGTATACCCATACTTAATTGGTGGTAAACATAATTTGTATTTATCAGCCATAAGCTACTTTTATCATTAAGTAATAGCTGAAGGCTTGTGCATATTTTATTTTGACTACCTCCTGACATATTGACTTCTTATATGGAATCTTCACTGAAGTCCAAAGATTAAAGTTATATAATGTACGTACAATATGCATTATTGGGACTAACATTATGATATTGTATGGTATGTACAGGAAAATCTTCACTGTCACTGTCCAAGAGTTTTTAAAGTATTTTTTCTACTCTGCCATAAAGGTCTATTCTGTGGCCACTGGGGAGCAACCCAGTGCACTGGTGAGTGACTCTTCAACTACCTCAGGAACTTTGTGGTCAACCCCAACATCCTCTACAACGTTCAGTATATCTACACTGACCCTTCCCCTGTCTTACTTGAGGGAGTCACACCTTTGAACCAGACTGCTGCACAAGCTTGTCTTGAAGAGTTTGAGGTGAGTCGTAGTAACTCTTCATAACTCTTTATTGCTTTGTGATATATGGATAAATAAAAGGCTTTCATAAAGACTTGTTACATGACACAGTAACAAAAATGAAGGATTAAAATTATCCATAAAAATCTAGATATATATTGTATAATGATTATAGCCATATTTATGTTGACATGATTGTTACCTGCTACAGAAAGTCCTTAAATGCCATAAAGAGTTCATGGCCACAGACAATCCTTATTCCAACTACCCTGTCCTCTACCAATACTTGACTTTATCTTAAGCTCACACCAGTCTCTTCCATACACCTATCGACTCCAACTCTTTTTTACTTGTGTGAAATGTTGAGAGGGAATTTTTTTGTTACTTATTTGATTGTAAGTAAATCACAATAATTTGTAGCAGCGAGATTATTAGAGAATGATTTATAATTTAATTTAATGTATGTGTGGTTAAATCTTGCAAACGTTTATCTTTCTAATTTACTGATTAATATGTATGTTTCCTCTTCAGGGCAGCATAGCGTGTTCATGTGCAGACTGTCATAGCTCTTGCCCTGTCATACGTGACACCTGGGCACCCCCTGGTGAACCCTGGATAATGTTTGGGTATGATGGCTTCGCTGTGGCAATGGCACTTACTGCTGTCCTCTTCTCAGTCATCTTCCTCGTCATTTTTGCCTACTGCCACAAGTGCAACAAATGCTACACAGGAACGGGGAAAAGAGAGAGGACCTGATGAGTGGGAGATGAGAAGAGGAAATAGCAATAATTTTTTGAGGAAAAAAACTGGTTCAGTAATAAAACATTTAGTCAAGTTTCATGAGAGATTGATGAGAACAATTAACTTTGATAATTACTGAACTGTATCTGTTATCAGATTATCACCTTAATTAGTGGCCGACTTTGGTCATAAGTTTCTTATTTCTTCTTTGCCTTGAATTACATCTTCATGTACCATAGTTTTCTTTGGTAGTGTTTTTATACTATATTTTTTTGTGTTGCTTGCCACATTTCTTTTCTAACAGTGAAATATTGTCAGAAAAAGTTTACATTACTTATCACAATACTTTTCACTGTTAGTAGTGTTGGCAAGACAATCATAACCACTAAAATTTACTTAGTATATGTGGTGTTATTATTTATTTCACATAGAAATGCACTGGTTCTCTTTCAACTAATGTCAAACCATAAGCACATATATTGACTATGTTCCACTGTTTAAAACTATTAGATATTATAAGATTGCAAAAATGTTAATTTTACTTGATAAGCATTACTGTACTATATACTGGAAAAGCAAAGAAATTAGATGAGGAAGCCAGTTACATTTCATGTCTCTATGTATGTATTGCAGGTTGCCTTAATTAATCCCTTATGGGGTGGCTGTACCCTGGTAATAATAATGCAAAGGCAGTATACAGTCCAGTGTGTTAGTTACAGGAAGTGAAGTGGGAGTGGTGGTGCTGGTGCTTGATGTAGGCACCACATACAGGTACACTGCTCACTCTCGGCCATATTCTAAAAAGTTATCACCACACACGGCAGCATACACATCAACACAGCGTATAAGTTAGTCACTTTTTGAAATATAGAAATTTTGGTTATTATGTAGAGCTGTAAAGATATAGTCAATGTGTTAACTTCCTGGGATACTTTGAAATACTTCACTCAGTTCACAGGTCATAAAGTCTTGAATTGTAATATTAAGTTTGAACAAAAGACAAAATAAATCTTTATAATGTGATGCCAATGGTAAAACAGAAACAAGTGTGTGGTTGGCTATACAGATGGTCGAGAGTTGCTTTGGGTTTGCCTCCCCGAATTTAAAACAAAAGGCCCTCTTAGTCCATTGGTATAATCCCTTGGCCATTGATATATTGGTGTGATTGTAGTCCAGACTTAGCAAATAACACATGTGCTCCAGCTACACCATTCAATCAATTTTATTTTAGAAGGGCTTGGATTAAGGGGTTTATGATATTGACAACAATATAGAGGTCGCTACAGTACTTCTTCAAAGAGTGTGCCATAAAAAAACACTGTTCCTCTATTCAGTGTACTGCTATCATGTTTATTGTTGAGGGAGGGAGATACTTCAGAACTGTAATGAGATGCAGTATTACCATGTAGTTTGTTACGCGTCTCGCGATTTAGTATAAGATTTAGTATAAGTATTGGTATAAGTATTAGTATAAGTATGTCTTTGTATATTAGTATAAGTATGTCTTTGTATAACCCTGTATTTCCGGTGGAGAGAGACAGGCCATATATCTAACTAGCTGTTGCTAGTTAAGGGGGGGGGGGATATTCCTCAGAATGTTTCATTTCTGATTCTTTTATTTTTGTTCCCGTTTAGGTCGAAGTCTCATTAATATTCATTATTTTCTCACGATACATATTTCGCTCAGTCTAGCTGGCGCTATCCAGGAAGTTAGCCAGGCGTTTCTCTCCGTTTAGACCGGCAGACACTGGTGAGCTTTCGTTGGGCACAGACATATTCCTTTTAGGCTGGAAGGAACCTACTGTATTTGTACATATTATTATATAGTGATTGTGATTATTACTTTTCTCCAGTCTTGAGGTACTGTATTTTATATCTGTTTTCTCCCTCATCATTATCATTATTATCATTATTATTATTATTGCTTAATAAACGTAACGTAACGTAACTGTTCAGTTCCGCATATAAGAGTGAGCTTCCATCTGGTATTTTTCCCCTGTGTTATTGATTGGGTATTGTTATTATTATTTCATGTGTTTAGTGTATTTATATGTTAATTTTATAGTTATTTGACTGTGGGTTTATTGGGACATTGTGTGTTCAGGAATATCAATTCTTTAGTGATATTATTCATTAGTGACTTATTATGAATTAATTGTTTGTACATGTAAATAAATTGTTATTGATTTTAATTATACTGTGTTTAGATTTTACATGTAGTTAGAACCTGGAATATGGTGCGATTTGGAGTGGGTTTTTGAGTGATGGTCTCTGAATATTAGTCACTCTAGGGTTGTTTGGTCGAGCTACTGATTAGCTCACTGTTTGGGGTTTGCCATCCCCGCTTGCTGACCCTCCAGTCGTAACATATAAATTGGCGACCTCGCCAGGATATTCCTGTTCCGTGTGATATTATTAATCATTTTTTTTTCAGCCCATTCTTGTGTGTTTTGTTTGTGTATTTTATATTTGTAGTTTGTCACAATGAAGGGTTCTGTTATTGCACCACTACATATCATCTCTGAGAGTGACGCTGTGAATTTCCTAGAGGCTACACCCACTGTTGATGATTATTAGGAGACTGCAGAAGTCAGAATTGGTGTTAGTTACACAAGCCCTAGGATTATCAGTACATAGTGATGATAACGTAGCCCTTTCAAGTGCCATTTGTTGCAAATTATTTGGTGGTGCTGTTTTTAATTATGTAACGGGGAATGATGATAGCGTATCCGAAGGTGGATGGAAATCTCGTGAGAACTTACATGATACTGTAATCCAGAGGACAGAAACTGTTAGTGAGGAACAGGCCAAGCGCAACCATGAATACCGTATGTTGCAAACTCAGGCTAGGTTACGGGAACAGGAGATTCAGATTAGGCTACGGGAGCAGGAAATTGCCCTCGAACGTTATAGGATAGAGAAAGGTGCTGTTTCACCTTCCCCTGTAACTGTTTCCTCTGTTGACCCTGCTAAACTAGTTCCTTCTTTTGATGAACGCCAAGTTTCTGAATTTTTCAGCAGATTTGAGAAAATAGCAACAGGTAATAAGTGGCTTAAAGAGAGCTGGTCCTCACTAGTACAGACTGTACTTACTGGGAAAGCCCTTAGGGCTTATGATTTCCTATCTTTTGAGGGAGCCCAGAATTATGAGACCTTAAAACATGCCGTTCTCCGTACTTACGAGATGCGTCCAGAAGCTTATCGGCAGCGCTTTCGGAATTGTCGGAAGCGCCATGATGAGACTCACTCAGATTTTGCGAGGATTTTAACTGAACAATTCAAGGCTTGGATGAGCAGTGAAAGTGTAGAGGGAGATTACAGTAAGTTGCAGGAGTTGATGATCTTGGAGAATTTTATGGGGAAGTTAAACCCTGATTTGCTACTATTCTTAGCCGATAAGGGAGTCAAAACTGTTTCTGAAGCTGCTGTGTGTGCAGATGACTACTATCTTATTCGTAGTCAGTTTAAGTATAAGTCCAAAGATGCTCCCAAGGTCACTCCTCCAATTACCAGTGCATTTACCTCTCAGCCAGCCAAAGTAATGAGTAACTCCCCAAGCCCCACCAGTGCCTCACAGAACACATCTTCCACTCACACTCACAACACACATAAACCCCAACGTCGTACTTGTACATTTTGTCATAAGGATGGTCACACTGTAGATAGGTGTTATCGTAAGGCAGGCATTATCCGACCGAATTGTTGCATTAATGTTCAGACCCCTATTGTTACGGTAGAGACCCGGGATGTGGGTTCCTCTATTGAATCCCCTACTCAGGCTAGGAATGTCCTGGGAGGTGGAAACTGCAGCACTGATGCTGTTTTGAAGTCTGACCTTTCAGGTGAGGTTGTCCAGGCGGTGACGGGAGATGTTACCCCTGGGGAGTGTTTTGCTCCTCACCTGTCTACTGGCGCAGTTCTGTTGGAGGGTGTGTCGTACCCAGCCCGGATCCTTCGTGACACTGGAGTTTCAATCTCATTATGGGTGAGACCAGACCATGTAGATGTTGAGGGAAAGGAATTTGTGCTTATCAAGGGTGTCACGGGGACGTTGTCCGTGCCCATAGTAGAGTGTGAGATTACCAGTGCAACTTTCAGTGGAAAAGCACAGGTTGGAGTTGTGGATAGTTTGCCATTAGACGTGGAGTTGCTAATTGGTAATGACCTTGTTAGGGGAGACAGAGTAAAGATCCCGGTACTGACAAAATTACCTGTGGTTGAGGACGTTCACCATGTGGTGGATGATGATATTTTCTGAGCGTGTGCTGTGACTAGGTCCATGGCACGAGTGGAGGAGAAGAGACGACCCGAAGTGTTCCCGGCCGATGTTGCTGTTTCTACTCCAGTTCAACCAGTTGATGTTACTAAGGATGGTGATTCCCTAGACAGTGTGGTTGATTTATGTGATACTTTTATGGCAGATGTTGATTCCCAGGTAGACAATGTTAATGTAAATCATGTTGCTTCAATTCAGGATAATTGTGTTCCTATTGAATCTGTGGATGTAGATGAACTCAGAAAACTGCAAGTACAGGATGATGAAATTAAGAACCTTATGAATGTTGCTGTGGAGAGTTTGGAGGTTGAAAAGGGTACATGTTTCTATGTCAAAGATATGTCTTGTGGAGGAGGTGGAGACCCTCCCAAACTAAGGTTGACGATGGTGTGTGGGATTGTCACCAGATTGTAGTGCCTCAAAAGTGTAGACAGGATTTGCTATATCTTGCCCATAATACGCCATTCGCAGGTCACTTAGGAGTGAGGAAGACCCTTCAGAGACTGCGTGCCGAGTTCTACTGGTCTACGATGGTGACAGATGTGGCTCGCTATGTGAAGTACTGTCACACCTGCCAAGTCGTGGGCCGGCCGAACCAGCCACCCACTAAAGCACCACTAATCCCCATTCCAGCCTCTCAACCCCCATTTTCTAGATTAATTATTGACATTGTTGGTCCTTTGCCCTGTACTTCCACTAAGTTTGAGTACTTGTTAACTATTACGGATCCTTGTACAAGGTACCCTGAAGCAGTTCCCCTTCAGTCAATGAAAGCTATGAATGTTATTAAAGCTTTATTGAATTTCTTTACCAAGTTCGGGTTGCCTCAGGAAATCCAATCTGACAATGGCAGTAATATTTGTTCCCATATGTTCCAGCAAATGTTGAGTGAGCTAGGTGTTAAGCATGTCAGGTCCAGTGCGTACCATCCCGAGACCCAGGGTGCACTAGAACGCTACCACCAGACACTCAAGAAGATGCTGCAGAAGTACTGTGCGGAACATACCAAGGACTGGGACAAGGGTCTGCCGTTCCTGTTATTCGCTACCAGGGAAGTCCCCCAAGAGAGTTTGGGCTTCTCCCCCAACGAGCTCGTGTTTGGTCACCAAGTTCGGAGTCCCTTGGGGTTGATCAAGGACACTTGGACCAGCGACAAGGACACCAGCCGGAGTCTGCTCCAGTATATTATGGACTTCCGTACCCCAGTACTGGGGGGTTACTGCCATGGCTGGGCACCATGGTGGGGAGTTGGGCTTGCCTGGCTGACGTTCAGGAGAGTGTCGCAAGACAGATACCTGAACTAAAACCCTGCAACTTTAACTTTAACTTTATAGTGGCCCGTACGTCATCGAGAAGAGAGTCGGTGAGGTGGAATACATCGTCAAGACTCCAGATCGTCGGAAGTCCCATCAGCTGTGCCACGTTAATATGCTTAAACAATACCATCGGCTACCTGGTACTGTGGCTGTGGTACAGTATGTTGCCCCTGTTGTTGCTGGGGGCGAGTGTGAAACTGAGCTGGCCTGCGATCCTGATGAGTACAGCTGGTCGATCAACGATGGAGCAGAGTCTACGTTGTCAGCCAAACTTAGCCACCTTCCTCCAGACTGTGCAGCGCAGCTGACTTCGTTACTGTCGGACTACCCGAATGTGTTTGCCAGTACTCCTGGGAGGACTGATTGGTTGCAGCACGATTTGGACGTCGGGGACTCCTCACCAGTGAAGTTGCCTCCATACCGAGTCAATCCTCGTCACCGTGAGCTGTTGCAGCAGGAGATCGACTACATGTTGGACCACCGTTTGATCTCGCCCAGTTCAAGTGAGTGGAGCTCGCCAGTGACCCTGCAACCGAAGTCCGACGGCACTGTGCGTTTCTGCATCGACTACAGGAGGGTGAATGCGGTGACTAAAACCGACACCTACCCGTTGCCCCGATTTGAAGACTGTGTTGATCGAATGGGTGCGGCCAAGTACATAACGAAGGTAGACTTAAAGAAAGGTTTCTGGCAAGTTCCCTTGACCGAGCGTGCAAGGCAAGTGTCGTGCTTTGTCGCCAACGGTCAGACTTACATGTGTAATGTTATGCCATTCGGTATGAAGAATGCGCCAGCCACATTCCAACGTTTGATGAACAGTGTTATCCAAGGGCTGGACAATTGGGTTGTGTACCTAGATGATGTGATATTGTATACAGACACCTGGGAACAGCACCTGTCTGTGCTTAGGGAGTTGGTGGCCAACACGAAGAAATGTGATTTTGTACATGCCCAAGTTCAGTATCTCGGTTATGTTGTGGGACATGGTGTTGTTAGGCCACCCGACTCCAAGGTTGAAGCCATTAGAGACTTTCCCAGGCCCGGTAACAGACGTGAACTTCGCAGGTTCTTAAGCTGTATAGGTTATTACCGGAGGTTCCTTAAGAACTTTGCTAGTGTTGTTACCCCACTCACTGAGTTATTGAGAAAAGACCGGAAGTATGAGTGGAACAATGAGTGTGAGGAGAGTTTCCTAAGAGCTAAGGACATCCTCGTGAGCTACCCTGTGATGCTAGCTCCTAACTTCAGTAAACCGATGCAATATTTCCTTTCGGAATTTGGTCTAACTTCTATCTGTACAGATCACATAGATAAGTTCCTTTTTTAACCAGAATATTGGTAGATGTTTTATTAAAGAGATAGATAGTAGCCATATTATTATCACTTACATTAGTCAAAGTAGATTCTATACCCAGGTTACTTATTTTCCCAGACTCTACTAAGGATAGAACACTAGTATGTGGCTGTACATGAGATGGAAGCTTTACCTTCAATTTATGGACGAAATTCGGCGTTAATATATTATTATTTGCAGCAATGGCCTTAATGATAATGGAGTCGTTTCCATCATCTGTATTATGAATATAATGAACGTTATTTGAACGTAAGTAATGGTCAGGACAATCCTGTATTGGAATACATATATTTTTAAAACGTACTATTTTATGCCTAGGGTCAATTATAATATCCTGCCTAATAATGTCTGAGAGTCCCAATACACCGTCTGTCGGTAGATCATAATTCTGTATTATATAGAATTTTATATTTATATGGTTAGTTCCCTTTACTAACCTTACAGGAAGGGTTAATATCCCTAAGACTTGTAATTTATTTCCAGTTATGGCTGACAATTCTATGTCAATGGGCTCTAATTTGGTATGTAACTGTTGCTGGGGATTTAAGTTGCACAATTTTTTAAAAGAAATTTCAGACAACAGTGAAACTGCCGCGCCTGTGTCTATCATTAACGAGGTGTTACAATGTAATACCTGTACAGGGATTGATAGTACATTACCGGTAGAGGCGACGACAGGTTTATATCCACAATAAATCTGTTTTTAACAAATATTGTACACTAAAAATTGCCTCATATATATTTGGATATGGAATGACCATTTATTTTCTTCAAGCCGTCATATTTTTCAGCAAATTGTTAAAAAAAAATAATATTAATAAAATAAATCCAGAAACTGTCATAATTGCATATTTCTCAACCCAAGCTGCATACACACACACACACACACACACTTTCTATTTTGGAAGTTGTTCACAGCAATAAGGCTAATCTTAAGACAAAGTTAAGTCTTACAGGATATAATTTGTACAGTCATATATACTGTATATGTGAATCTCTTTACCTTGGTGGCAAGTTTGTTTGCGGATGACACTGTGTTGATGGCTGAGAGTGAAAGGGAGTTACAGAGAGTGGTAGATGAATTTCAGTCTGTGTGTAAACGAAGGAAACTGAAGGTGAATATTGGTAAAAGTAAAGTGATGGTGTTTGAGAGAGCAGGAACTGAAGTGATTGACTTTGCTACACCGTACAGAGTGGAAGTACCAACTGGGACTAAGTGTGAGATAACTCTGAAAGGTGAGAGGATGGAGGAAGTGAAGGAGTTTAAGTACCTGGGTACAGTTATGTGTAAACATGGAAGTATGGAAGGAGAAATTAGGGAGAGAGCGGTGAAGGTTAGACAGGTCATGGGATCATTGGGAAGGATTATGAAGGGTAGAAGTGTGAGTATAGAGGTGAAGAGGGGACTGAGGAACAGTATAATCCTTCCAACACTGACATATGCATCAGAGACATGGACATGGAGTAAGGCTCATCAGTCTCGGATAGGTGCTGTGGAAATGAGCTACTTGAGAGGAGCATGTGGGGTGTCTAGGTGGGATGGAGAAAGTAATGAGAGTGTGTACGAGAGATGTGGTATGAGTGAGAAGGCAATTGGTATTGAGTGTGGAATGGTTGAGAGAGTGAAGCGTAATATATTGAGATGGTTTGGACATGTAGAGAGAATGCAAGGTGAGGAGTTTGTAAATAAAGTGTATGGAAGTGTAGTTGTGGGACGTGGTGTGAGAGGCAAACCGCCAGTTAGATGGCAAAACAGAGTGGAAGAGTATGTGAAGGAGAGAAACGTAAGGGGCAGAGGAGGGTTTGAACAAGTAAGGAGGGAGTGTTGTAACAGTGAAAACTGGAGACACTTCTGCCGTGGCCACCCCCTTGGAGGGTTCGGGAGCGAGGCGTCAGAGCTATAGATAGATAGACAGTTGGACACATGAATGGGTGGTACAGCCCAGGTGAAAGATGGTCAATTTCTCCCAAAATCAAGTTCCTTAGTGCCACATAGGAGATGTCAGGTGCGGAGCAGAAGTCAGTACTGAGGTCTGAGGATGGTGTGTGTGTGTGTGTGTATGTTCCTTAGTGCCAAATAGGAGACATCAGGGGTAGAAGTCAGTATTGAGCATGGTAATAAAAAGCAATTACTGTACCTGATAATAGACATTGGTTACTCAAATGGGACAAGTATCTTTCACCTGGACTGTACCACCCATTCCTGTGTCCAACTGTACAGTATGTCACTTTCTCTCCCTCAGGATACAGATCAGTGATGTGAGATGTGACTCGTTCTCCAGAACACCTTGGAGCTGCTTGACTCACTTACCAACACTCTGGAGACAGTCACCAACCAACCCTCTCCTGGCCTCAGTCACAGAGGTTAGTCACATATTCTTATTACCACTCTCTCAAGTTATTACTGTACACCAAATGTAACAGTCACAGAGGTAACAGGGTAACACTTAAGTAAGGCATTTCATTCAACACCAAAATATTAGACAGGTAGTGTGAGAATCATCTTCATGAACAACACCAAAATATATGAGAGCAGCCATTTAATAGTTTATGTTTAATGGTACATTACTTTAATCACCACAAGTCTTTGGTATATATATATATACAGTGCTGGCGGTTAGAAATGGCGCGATATGACGTGAAGTCCGGCGTGCTGCCATTTACCATAATTTCCGTGTGCTACTCTCTGTAGGCTAATATTATATGGGATTGTAGAAAGTAGCAATATCTGGCAACTCTACTCTAAGCTTTGTATGGGAAATTTAAACATATATAACGTGACAGTGCTTCCTTACGCTCTCAGTGGGGGGGATCCTGCAGCTCCTAATTACCCTAGTTTTTGTGTGTATTGGTTCACTATTCCCTCCAGTTACTAATTAGTATGAATCCCAAGAAAAGACTCAAAGAACCTCACATTGCAGCTATCTGTGCTCTAGCCAAGGACAATAAAACTAATCAAGAAATCTCAGCTAACACAGGATTATCAATAAGAACAGTACAGAGGTGGACAACAAAATTCTGTGCGGGCGGGAGTGACTCTATCCCACCACCATACAAACCACCAGGGCGTAAACGGAAAGTGACTTAGAAGACTTTGAGAGTTATTGGTAGACAGCTGGAAGTCCAACCTCGCATCACTAGCCGAGAATTAAAGACTAAGAACCCAGATTTGTTGGCTGGAGTGGCTGACAGGACAGTGCGGGATTATTTCAAACGCGACTTGGGTTACAGGCGTTGCCGCGCAGTACATAAACCCTGGTTAACTGTTGTTCATCGCAAAAAAATATTAGCTTTTGCCTCTCAATATCATGACTGGGGTATTGATGAGTGGAGAAAGGTGTTGTGGTCGGATGAATCCACTTTTGAAGTTACAGATAACCAGAAAAGTGGAGTGTACCGCCGACGTGGTAGTGATTCCCATGACCCCAGATATCTTAACCACATAGTAAAACATCCTGATTCATTGATGGTGTGTGCCTGTTTTTCGTACTATGGTGTGGGAAAGTTGGTATTTTTACCTAAGAATGTTCGTATGAATAAAGATAATTACTTTGAACTCATACTTGATGAGCTAGACGAGTGTATGGAGAAATTCAACTCTGATTATTTTATGCAAGATGGTGCCCCTTGCCATACCGCTCATTTAATTACCAATTGGTTTGAATTCTGTGATATTACTCTCCTAAAACCTTGGCCAGCAAATTCACCAGACTTAAACCCAATCGAAAACTTATGGGCGTATATTAAACGGCAACTAAAGGATGGTGACACATCTTCACTTCCACGCCTTCAAGCAGCCATACAAGATATCTGGGACAATATTAACTTTGAATACCTTCATAATTTGGCTGACTTCCTTCCCAAACGACTCAACATGTTAAAAAGCAATCGAGGGTACCCTATCAGTTACTAATTTAGGTGAGTATCCTCATTAAAACTATTTTCACACAGACCATTTTCCCCTCATCAATAGGAACAGGTTGTTTACATCACCGCGACATTTCTAACCTCCAGCACTGTATATATATATATTGTATGTTTCGACATTGGACATAGGCTTAATCAAGCCCGTTACCGTGGCCCAGGTCAACTGCTGCTCATACACACACGTCACGACTTCCAAACTGGTACCCAGCCACAGAGAGAGTAAGTGAGGGTAATTCCCATATACTGCAGCTGTTATGGTACCAGTAAGGGTGTTATGGTACCATTGAGGGTGTTATGGTACCAGTGAGGGTGTTATGGTACCATTGAGGGTGTTATGGTACCAGTAAGGGTGTTATGGTACCAGTGAGGGTGTTATGGTACCAGCGAGGGTGTTATGGTACCAGTGAGGGTGTTATGGTACCAGTGAGGGTGTTATGGTACCAACGAGGGTGTTTTATGGCGTTCAGTGGCCTTATAGTTAGTGCCTGAAACTCAAATTGGAAAAGTAAATATTCTCAAGCCCTCATGACACCAGAGAGGATCGATCTCCCTACCGTTAGGTTATGAGTCCAGAACACTAACCACTCGGACACCTTATAGTACATTTTGTAGTTGTCACTTACTTTTTACTTTCCTTGACAGTTTCCAGCACGGTGCTGAGTGATCTGGTGAAAGTGTTACAAGTGGTGCAACACAAGGATGCCTGTCTAATGAAGGACTCTCCGTTGTTATGCCATCAAGAGCTCTCGGTCGATGGTCTCCTCCATGTCTAGTGAAGGGAACTGCAGCTGCCATGAGGTCTCCGTTGTTATGCCATCAAGAGCTCTCCGTCAACGGTCTCCTCCACGTCACTCCAAAGATATACTCAGAGATCATTGATGACATCATTGGTCAGTACAGAGACTAGAGCCATAATCTTTAGCTTACAGTATAGACGTCATCTGGTCGTCAATCGGATACGAAGTTCGCTTGGGTGAAACCAAGCCAAAGCAAGCGGAACTGTTCTGGTCGGACAAAAGGATTCGTAGATCCACCTTGCTGGACCCTGCTGCCAGCCACTGAAACCAAGACCAACAATGTATCCATCCAAGCTCGCCTCAGACCAGCGATTCGGTAGCTTGCATAAAAGGATAGGGGGACATAACATTAAATATGGTGGCCATTAAAGATATGACAAGTAAGTTAATAGTATTATAATATATGAATTGTAGGTGGAACAGGCTGTAAAATAGAGCGATAGCAGCACAAATAAGGCTTTAAGTATAGCAATGACAGATTAGAGCAGGTGTAGAGTTCCTATTAGTCTACCATTTATACTAAAATAATAGTTGTTAATTATATACATTATTAATTATTATTATTTTATATTCTCGTATCTAATTTAACTTATATGAGATAATGTGGATTGCCTAGGGTTGTGTGATGCATTCTTGATAATTATGTAATATTATTAATGTGAAGGGAAGTCTTGTACTTCATTGTAAATCAGTTCTTGCTTGGTAAAACTATAGAATCATGCCAACTTTTTCTGTTTTTAATCAATCTTGAACTATAATAATGGAAAGGCTGGGAAAATAATTAAGGGATTTTGGTTGTGGAAAGGAAATACAAATAATGGAAAAAATGACCAAACCTATACAGGAACGGACTTTGACTTTCACCTGTTCTGACTTAAACACAGTATCACTGTAGGATATAAGAGGTCCACCTTCATGTGTATTTCAAATGTGATTGCAGTAATTTAGTTCATAATAGCACAAACAATATTGCAGCTTTCCAAAGCCCAAAGTCCAGGTATAACGCCCAGGTTAGGCCTGAGTAGTCGGCTATAACTTTGGGGTAAATTTACAGAAGAACTTGGTACACTATAGTATATATTTTTTAGTATCATTACTCACTATTTTGGACTATTTCAACACACTTTTCAATTCA
The DNA here is from genome assembly GCA_034508575.1 of Petrolisthes manimaculis. Classification (NCBI taxonomy): domain Eukaryota; kingdom Metazoa; phylum Arthropoda; class Malacostraca; order Decapoda; family Porcellanidae; genus Petrolisthes; species Petrolisthes manimaculis. The sequence continues at coordinate 26,767 of JAWZYT010004795.1, forward strand.
TATATGGTGTTTCTATCGGAGATACATATTTATTATAATTTGGAAATTAGTCTGATCTGACCTAACCTAGACCACAGCAGAATACCGGGACCTAACCTAGGTAACCTAATGGGATATAACTGGTTTAAACTATCATAAAGTGACTGGGGCAAATTTCTGAGATCTAGCCGGATGTGGTAACACTGTGCGATCCTAGCCAAAAACCCTGTTATTGTGTATTAATAACAACTATGGTTCTGGTAAGTTGCCTGGTTAGATACACGTAATCTGCATCGGTCTTTATTTGATTAGTAGGTTAGGGCCGGGCAAAAAAAAAGAAAGTCATTGCTCACAATTTGAAAAATAAAATTAATACAAGAAAAAATAGGCATGCAATGTTTAAAATGTTAGGAAATTATAGGTGGACATAAAAAAATGTAGACAGTTTATTCTCTTCCTTTCAGCTGTTTCCAACCATAGTAGTAGGATACTACATTATATCCCTCACTTCCAGGACAACGTGTGTATACTGCGAGAGCATTCGATGACCCCACGGATGCATGTATGGAGTCCCGTACAGGTGAAGCAGAGGTTATGGAGCCTCTGATGGATTCACCTCCTCCACTGTCACCCATCCCTTCTACCTCCTTTGGTGAGAATAGAGGTTGTAATGTGTTTTTAGCAAGCACAGACAGGTCATTGCAACCATATATTAATATTACCGTATTTAACATGATCAAACTAATGTAATCTACAATCATTTGCAAAAATACAGTTTAACAGTACTATCAAGTACTGTATGCCCTGATATTTATATGCAATGGTTTCTTGTAGATGTTGCCTACACCGCAACAGACTTCTAGGATCTAACCTGGGCAAAATACTGGGAAATAACCTTGATAAAGTAACCAAGGCCTAACTGGAGCAAACTACCGGCACCTAACCAGAGCAACCAATGGCACCTAACCTTGTTAAACTACCATGACCTAACCGGGGCAAAGAACCGGGACCTAGTCGGACACTGCTACAGAACAGCAATAAATTCCATAAAATAATTAGGTTAGGTCTAACTAATTCAATAACTTTCTTACCGTTATATAGGGAGAGGTAATTTTTGTACTACATTGCAAATTTAATTTATTAAGTATGTGTGTTTAATATGTCAAGTACCAGATACTGTATTCCCTTCTTTAACTGTTTCTTACCATGGTAGGTTACTACATTAAATTCTTTACTTCCAGGACTGTGTGTGTGTACTGTCAACGTGCATTCGATGACCCAAAGGATGCCTGTAGTTGCATACAGTCCCATTTAGTTGTTGCACAAGCGGAGTCTTCCTTCAGAGCAGTTCAGTTTCCTTAATTAACAATGGCACTCCTCTTGTTGTCTCATTGATACATAACTAGTACTTTACAAATGTTACTGGTACAATAACCAAGGAAGAGCATAAGGGAGAGAGGAAGCATGTCCAAACCACCTCAATGTATTACACTTCACTCTCAACCACACCACACTCATTACCAATTGCTTTCTCACTCATACCACATCTCTCATACACACTCTCATTACTTTCTCCGTCGTCCCACCTTGTAAGTCCACATGCACCTCTCAAGTAACTCATTTCCACTGCACCTATTCTAGACTGATGAACCCTACTCCATGTCCAGGGACTCGTGCCCACAGGTGTTGTGATGGTTTGGCTCCTATAGCTGCCTTCCTTGACAGCCTTCGGGGGTGGTTGAAGACTGCAACGCACACAACCACACAAGCCAACAACACAACATACACTCTGAGGGCACTTTGGGAAAGCCCGGTTCAGGCCATGGCTTTCCTCGAGTGCTCGGGGCTGCTCGGCCAGACAGCTTGCGGAACTTCAACAACAACTCCTGCCATAATGGTTACCTATAATGGCTGAAGACCTAAAACACAATGGAAGACTTCTCCAATCTATGGACCATTCTCATTTTTTCACAACCATCATTCCTACATGTGCGCATTTGTCTTTGATTATGCGAGTGCTGAACCAAGTACTGTACCATATCTACAGGATGATTCATATCTATATTATAATATTTATTAAATGTATATTATATGCTATACATATGCATTTAAAACATTTTTAATTACATTATTTTTTTTTTTTTTTAATTACATTATTTTTTTTTTTTATTTATTAATAACATTAAAATGTCGCCGCCGCCGCTGCCGTCGTTTTTTTTTTTTTTTTTTTTTTTTTTTTTTTTAATAATATATATATATATATATATATATATATATATATATATATATATATATATATATATATATATATATATATATATATATATATATATATATATATATATATATATATATATATATTTTTATTAATTATTTTTTTATTGTAATAATTAACTATTTTTTTTTTTTTATTATTATTATTATTATTTTTTTTTTTTTTTTTTTTTTTTTTCGTCGTCGTCGCTTCCGCCGCTGCCGTCGTCGTCGTCGTCATTTATTTATTTATTTATTTAATTATTTATTATAATTTTTTTTTTTTTTTAATAAATTAGTTGTATATTTTTTTTATTAATTAATTATTTTTATTTTATTTTTTTAATAATTACTATTATTATTATTTTTTAATATTTTTTTTTGTAATAATTAACTTTTTTTTTTTTAATAAAATATATATATATTTTTTTTTGTATTTATTAATTTTTGATTTATTAATTATTTTTCGTAGTCGTCGTCGTCGCCGCCGCCCTCGCCGCAGACCCGCCGCCGCCGCTGTCGTTTTTTAATAATTATTTTTTTTTATTTTTTTTTAATAATATTTATATATTTTTTTAATCTTTTTTTTATTAATTATTTTTTTTTGTAATAATTATTTTTTTTTATTTAATAATAATTTATTTTTAATTAATTTTTTTATTTGATTTATTAATATTTTTCCTCGTCGTCGTCGTCGCCACCGACGCCGACGCCGCCCCGCCGCAGACGCCGACGCCGCCCCGCCGCTGACCCGCTGCCGCCCCGCCGCCGCCGACGCCGTCTTTTTTTTTTCTTTTTTTTTTTTAATAATATATACAGGGTGTCCGGAATTTTTTACCCGAAAATTTGGCATATGCAAGCTCTATTAATTCTGAAAAGAAAATACTCTATTGATGTGATCTTTTTTTTTCTTAGTTTAGTGGTAATTGAGACATATAATTAAGGGGGGGTGGGAGTAGGGGACAGCCTTGGGGGGGTGCGGGAATATGGGGACAGGCTTGGGGTGGGTAGAAAGCCTGTCCCCCTATTTCTGCACCCCCCTAACTCCCCAAGCCTGTCCCCCTTCTCCTTTTTTTTTTTTTTTTTTTCGTCGTCGTCGTCGTCGTCATCATTTATTTATTTATTTATTTATTTATTATAATCAGTTTTTTTTTTTAAATAAATTATTTGTATTTTTTTTAATAATAATAATTATTATTATTATTTTAATAATTAGGTTTCTTTATTTATTTTTTTAATAATATATATTTTTTTTTTTTATATTTTTTTTTTGATTATTTTTTTTTTTTTTTTGTAATAATTAACTTTTTTTTTTATTATTCATTATTTTTTTTTTATTATTATTATTATTTTTTTTTTTATTAATATTACATGTCCAATATACATTATGGGTAAATCTAAATGTGTAGTGGTGTGTAATTAGCCTATACATTTGTATCCTCATTACCTTGTGACACTTCTCTTTGCCGTTCGCGAGCTAATAATTGTTGGTACCAAGTGTACACCTTCCGTATACACCAGCTAAATACAATAGTACAACAATTAACATTAGTGCAGGTATGATGTGTAGAGATAATACAACTTCTCTTAAGAGATGTAAAGGTAACAAATTATTTAACTTTGAGGTAAACTCTGAGTCTATTAAAAATTGAAGGATCTTTATTTTATCTAAAAAAAAAATATGTTATCTATAGAGATGTTTTCTACAAGGTTAACTCTGACATTAACTCTGTAGAAAGTGTGGACACAAAAAAGCTTTATGGTGATGAGTAGGTAAGTTAAGAAAAATGTTCATTCCTAATTTCACAATGACTCTGAGCCATATAATAACCATCCACCCAAACGTGTTGGACTTACCATTGCTAAATAATATCACACTTATTCTCTGTTTGTGTAGTAGTAGTGGTTAGTACTGAAGTGCTCATGGTAGGAAGTATTACTGACAGTTTTGAAAGTACAGTAAGATGTGGGAAAAGTTGAGTCTGGCATTATGAATGAAAGGTCACACTGTGCCTGGTTTGCTAAATTCTAAGTAAACATAAAGCAGGACATACAGTACATGCAAGTGTAAGTATGATGTGCGACAGTCATCCAATGAATGTTTTACCAAAGTGTCTATGGCAGTATAATCTTCAGATGAGACTATGTATGACTTGTCTACAACCAGCAGGGTATTATTTACTCTAATTGGAAATGGTCGTAATTCCCAAATATTAATTGACGTTTTTGACTTTTAAGGAATATTTAAGACTTTTCCTCTATGTTCAACCAAAGTACCTGGCCAAAGTACTTGGGCTGTAACTGCTTTTTGTTGGGCAAGTATAACAAGTGCTATACCCAGCAAAAACTGTAATAGAATCTTGTCTCAGTTAGAATGAGTCCAATGATAGAGTAGTAATATTCCACGTCAGATAGGGTAAATATAGAGTTAAGCTTTTAAGTTTTTATAGCTATTTCCACTGCTGCCTGCGACTGCCATAGAGGTAACATTTTCGAGTTTACTCTACCCAATCCAGTATCTACCAAGTCACTTATGACTACTTTGTTTAAATAATTAAGTTTCTGAACAGCTATGTCAATGGCTGCTATGTACTCACTAATTAATTGGATGAGTTCAATATTAGGTATTATTCCAATTAATTCGTTTAGCACATAAGATAGTTGGTTAGTTAGTTCGTTCAATTATTTCATGGGTTTGTGTCGTAGGTGTTGCCGAGCTTCTTAAGTTCGAATGACAATTCTTTTCTGTTGCCCTAGGACAGTAATTACCCCCCCCCCCCTAGTTTCTTACCTAAGACAGTGACATCATCGGCCAGAGCTTCTTAAGTTTGAATGACAATTCTATTCTGTTGTCCTAGGGCAGTAGTTACCTCCCCTAGTTTCATACCTAAGACAATGACATCATCGGCCATTGCTGTCCCAACAACTGGTTACTCAACAAACCCATAAAATTAAAAAAAAAGGCCACGTCTCTGACGACGAGCATGAGCAGTTTCTATATGTCTGTGTAAGTCTGATACATGTTGTCCAAGGTTTAAAATTATCTTTGGCATTTCTAGCAATCCGTGAACTTCCAGTTGTACAGTAACTAAATCTTCCACTATCAAGACTTTTACTTATTTTCAACCAAAGCACCTGAAGCGCACCTGGCTTCAGTACTTGGGCTGTAACTGCTGTTTGTTCGGCAAGTGTAACACGCGCTATACCTAGCAAAAACAGTAATAGAATCTTGTTTCCCATTTGAAATAAATGTCATTATTTAGTTTATGTTGCAGACCTTAGTTTTTGTCTGTGTGTGTGTTTGAAGACAGATATGTGGGAGTGGAGGTTAGTATTTCTTGTGCTTGTGCTGTTTATATTTTAGATGGTTCATTTAAGTTTGTCTGTTAATCCTATCTACATGCATTATTTCTACCTTCCCCGTTTTTATACATTTTATTTTTATTTTATTTCTATTTCCATGGTGATGTCGATTATTTCATACGGACCAACAAACTTTGGAGTTAACTTTGATACTCTTTCTAGGGATTTTATCATGACATTTTCCCCTACAGCAATATCTATCTTCACAGCTTGTGTATGTTGTTTGATCAACATCTCCTGCCTACTACCTTTTAAGTGATTCCTGACTTCCTTATGGATGTTATTAAACACTTGTAGTTGTCTAATGGATAATGATCCATATTATATGCTGGAGGAAAATTTCCAGTAATGATTTAATATGGAAGTCGTTTGTCTGTTAAATAGAATATAATGCGGGGACTTGCCCACTGATGAGTTTATGGAACCTTTAATGGGGGCAGCTGTAAAGAATTCCAGTCTTCCCATGATCCGTGCATAGGATTAGCCATTTGTTGCAAAACTTCAAGTATCTTGCGATTGCTTGCTGGATGATATGCTGTAATAAAAGTTTGCTTTATATGATATTGATCACATATGTTGTGTAACAATTATTAGTAATTTCTTTACCATTGTCGGTTAGTATCACCCTAGGTGTGGTGTACTGACAAATTAAATTCGTTACCTTCGTTAAATTCGCTTGTGTGGTAAGCTTAGTATATTTATACCAGTTACATCCCATGTTTTTCAGGTATTGGTAATTTAAAATTGGAGCTGGGCCCTTTGTATTACCTTTATGAGCATGACATGATTCACAATTCTTAATATGTTTCTCCACGTCGATGCGGAGAATGAACCAAAACATTTTTTTATTTTTAAGTCTAGTTTCGCTATAAAGTTATCTCTACCCGGTTATCCGGTTTGTGGATGATTATGCATTAGTGTTAGTACAGTCTTGATTAGTGTATCAGGGACTACTACTTGTGAAGAAATGTTAGTCTGTTTCTCAAGTTTCCTGAACAAATTGTCATCTATTACCTCAAACTGTGTTAGTGGAATGGGTAACTCCGGTAGGTTAGTTTCTTCGTCCCCTGGAACCAAAGCATAAATGACCCTTGCCCAAAATTTATCTTTCTTTTGTTCAGTTCTAACAAGTTCCACATTGAAGTCTACATCACTGTTAGTGGGAATGACAGCAGCAGCTGATATATTACGAGATAAGTTATCTGCAACTTTATTAAAACGCCCCGGAAGATATTTAATTATAGGCTGAAACTCTGAGATACCATCTGGCTAACTGACCTGTCAATTTATTTGTTTTTCTTTACTATGAATACGGTGATAGGATACCCTAGAATTATTTCCCTGAAGGTCTTTAAGGCCCAAACCACCGTTATAGCTTCCAAATTCGAGAGGCTATATTTCTTCTCTGTATCCTTCACCACCCGACTGGGATATACACAAGCCCTGCAACATCCTTCTGTGGTATGCTGCATAAGGACAGGGCGTAAACCATCGTTTGATGCTTCAGTACAGAGAGAAAACGTAAGGTTCTGGGTAACTTAAGATAGGAGTAGAATGTAAGCTAAGTTTAACTGATCAAAGCTATCCTACTCTGTGACCACTTAATTCGATATCTTTCTTCAGGAGTCTTATTAGTGGGTTGGCTATTTTAGCAAAATTCATTATGAATGACTTGTTATATGAACCTAATCCAAGGAAACTCCTTATTTACTTTACTGTAGTAGGTTGAGAAAATTCCTTTACTGCTTTAATCTTGGAATCCAAAGTGTGAATTCCTTTACTATTTACTTTATGACCCAAAAAACTCTATTTCAGCCTTAACCTTTAATCCAACATCCTGCAGTCGCTGGAAAACTCTATCCAGCTCTGAAGGTGTGAATTTACATCAGGCTGACCATAATTAAGTCATCTGGGTATGCAGGTTTGGATTGGTCATTTAATTCTACTTGCCAATATCCACTAAGTCAAGACTAGTAAAGACTGGGTTATTTTCCCCAATCTCCCTGAGGATATCTTTAATTAAGCACAGGTAATGGGCACCTATCCTTGACAGTTTTCTCATTTATCTTCCTAAAATCTATAACAGGACGGAAATCGCCTGTGTTCTTAGTTACTACAAAAAATAATGGGCTGTTATAAGGACTGTTTGAAGGTTCAATTATTCCCTCTTTTGACATATCATCCACCATTTTATTCATTATTTGCCTCTGACTATGAGGTAATCTATAAGTTTTAACATATACTGGATCTGTGTCAGTTAATTTTATATGATGTTTTACTAGTGTTGTTTTCCCCAACCGCTCACCAGGTAAGGCAATAGCCGACCTGTGATTAGCTAATGTGTGTAAAAGCTGTGTGCGATGTGAAGGAAAATCATTTACTTTTACATGCTCTCTTAATTCATTAGTAGTTTTCGTAAATTGCAATTCATCAACAATGTGTATGTTGGCTAAGGGAGGAGATTCTTTTTCCACTCTATGGGTTTAATAAACACAAGAAAGTCACTTATATAAGTACCTGGTTTAATGTTCACTGCCAGATTAACCTTGTTAAAAATTAGAGCTTCAATGAAGTTGTTTTCTTGTATCAGAGAAATTATGGACATAATGACATTAATTATTTTACATGTTTCACTTAAGGATATGGTTTGATTTCCTTCAATTATCACCTTTCACTTGTACCTTAATGATAGCAAAACCTTTACTTAGTAAATGAGTAGTACTTTTGACTGTGCCTGCCAGTTTAATGTGTGAGTGACATTCTCCCTTGAGTGCCCCAGCACCCACAGCTGGCTGGTGACTGATGACTCAGAGGTCAACATGGGTACAGCCGACCTTGAAAGATAATTAACTGTAGTGAGATTGCAATGTCAAGGTTATGTTCGATTAATTCTTTTAACTCAATAGACCATCAGTTGGTAAACTGAAGTTTACACAGTTATAGAAGGTACATTCTAGTCTATGACTACTTAATGAAAGTGTGATAGGAAATTGTACTATTCCTCTAGTGACTAGTCTACTACCAGATAAGGTAGTTAAATGTTTAAATCTGATGGCTGGATAGTCCATCGTTACTGCGGGTTTTCCCTTAACAGCCGTTTAAATATTACTTCAGAAAGTAAAGGAGACACAAGCTCCTGTATCTACAGCTAGAGAAACATTTGTATTCCCCATGTTACAAGGAAGTGAAAGAATATCCACTTTAACCAAAGCAGCAACAAGTATATTTATTTATTATGTAATTAATGTTAAGTGTTTTGTTTGTTAAAATCTTCACCTGTTTTTGCACATTTGTTATTGACTTTATACCTGGCATTCAACGTTACTCTACATTTATCTGTGTTATGTGTCACACTGTTATGAATAATGCAAAACTGATTACTTGGCTTGTTGTCACTTTCACTTACTACATTATTATTATTATTATTATCCTTACTTTTGGCATTTGAGAGATTATTCTTATTAAAGTAACATTTTTCTAGGCTGTGTCCATATTTCCTACAGATCATACAATAAGGCTTCTTCTTCGCGCTCTGTGGTGTGAAGTTTGTAGTGTGTGGTGTGTGTGAAGTGCTTGGTTGAGTGTTTGTGTGTGTGTTTACAGCTACAGGTTGGGCTCTAGGTACATTTACTTGTTTGTTCAACCACACTGACCCCCACAAGAGTTGTTTAGCATTGCTAATGGTCGAACCTACTAACGCTAGAGTCCTACTTAGTTTGACTGTTACACAATTACTCACTATACTTCTAACCATTCTGTGTACCCCTGCTAGTGGACTGCCTAACTGCCCCCTACCGATAACATCTATGAGGCTTTCACAACACAGAAGAAAATTAAATAAGATATCTGGATGGGTGAGTGCAGTTGCGGTCAGTAATGTCCTAGCAATGAAGTCTGGTTTACTATGTCCACTTACGAAGCTTATGTTGTCATTTGTAGTCTGTAGTAACTGGAATATGCACATGAAAATTACAACCTTAAGAAAAAAATGGACAATATAAGTTACAATGTCCCAAGTGACTGATTTCACTGCATGAGTTTGGGATGAACCGTTAGTAATAGTAGATGAAGTGTTATTATTAGTTGCCATTGTTGTTGTTGTAGAATTATTATTCGTTGCTACGGTGTATGATGAAGTGTTAATTGCTATTTTGTTGATGAAGTGTTAGTTTGTGAAGCCGTAGAGTAAGTACGTTCTGATCTCGTGTTACTAGGTGAAGTTACTAAGTGTTATCAGGTGTAGGTTATTAGTAACGAGTCAGTTAATTATGTAGATTTAGTAGGAAGAATATTAGTGGTTAATTCTCTACCTTCTATGTCTAAATCTAGTGCAATAATATTTACTCAAAAGAGAAGTTGCACTTTGCATAATACTTACACTTTAATTAGTTATCTCGGTTGAATCAACTAAGCTTTCACTACTTTGTTAGTATTGCCAAGCTACGTGTTCGCTTGCTTAACTAGTGTTAGTTATAGTGCGGTAGTATACGTATTCTTTCACTCATTCCCTGTCACTTTTGCTTGAAGAATAACAAGAACACATGTATAAATACGTGAAGGCATACGCACATATTAATACTCACAATTATGAATACATAGAATGTGTAATGAGGAAATATTGTTCAATACGTGTACATATAATATTATATCCTAGTGTGATGATGTAGGATTGTGTGTGTTATATATTTGTAATATATAATTATATGTACCTAGCACTGACCATATTATAGGAATAAACGTTGTTTGTAGTAGGTTATTATTTCAGTTGTAGTCGCGATGACGTACCAAAACCAAGCCAACGTCCTGAGTTGTAAAGTTTTGAGTTATAATACCGTAAGATGAAGTTGAAGTTCGATTATCACTTCCTTTTGGCTATACTGTATGGTTAAGTATAGAAGGTATAGTGATGTAGTGATGTCGTACCAAACCACGCTGACGTCCTCAGTAGTTGTTGTTGTTGTGGTTAAAATCCGCTGGCAGAGTGACAATGAGTATAACGATGACGTAATAGCCACGAGTGTGTGGTGTAAGGTGGCAGAGTCGATGACGTCACCATTGGCTACTGTATGTGAGGGTGGAGAGAGGCTAGCTTGTTGTGGCTAAGAGGTGCTGAATCGGGTTGACCCAGTGTGACCTCTTGCAATCACTCTCCTCTCGCTCTCACTCTCGTAACCTCTTCTCACTCTGTCTCGCTAACTTCACTTCTCTTACTTTCTCTTTTTTTTATTTTACCCTTTTATTATTTTGTGCTCTTTTCTCGGATTCCTTGCTTTTTACTGTTTGTATTTCTCTTTTATTATAAACCATTTACTTCGTATCCCACCGCTGTTCACCAAATGTTCTGGTGTAAGAAAGACTTACTTACTTCCAAACATATGAGTCGATAGGGTAGGGTGGCTGGCGACTGGTTTGTCTTTATAGTGTCTTTGTTGTCTCTTCGGAGTTTGATTTTAATTATTAGGTTTTCTATAACTATTATGGTTGAGAAGATACAACAAGGTTAAAGTAGTTTACTCACTTTTTATTTATAACACGAGTTAGTATACAGAGTCACAATATGTAGCTTGCACGGGTTTAAGCTAGGCTAGGAAGCTAACTTTAAAGAGAGATAACACGCTAGAGTAACCTGTGATCGGGTCGGTTATCTGTAGCTAACTGAGAGCTATAGGAGCGCAACTAGGGCGCTTCCCTTGTGTATCATAATATTATGCTGGCGTGTTACTGGTTCCCAAGCGTAGGTCAGCAGTATTGGAGCATCATGTGACGGGTGTAAGTCTGAGAGTCTAAGTGACTCATACAAGTAAGTATAAAGTAAGTTATTATAAGTAGCCCTCTAATGAAGGTGAAACCGGAACACACAGTACAAATCGACTTTTTGGGCCAAAAAAACGTGTTTTAGCATTTTTTTTGCCTGAAAATTGAAATTTTTCTAGCACTGTACAAATCGACTTTTTGGGCCAAAAAAACGTGTTTTTGCATTTTTTTTGCCTGAAAATTGAAATTTTTCTAGCACAGTACAAATCGACTTTTTGGGCCAAAAAAACGTGTTTTAGCATTTTTTTTGCCTGAAAATTGAAATTTTTCTAGCACAGTACAAATCGACTTTTTGGGCCAAAAAAACGTGTTTTAGCATTTTTTTTGCCTGAAAATTGAAATTTTTCTAGCACAGTACAAATCGACTTTTTGGGCCAAAAAAACGTGTTTTAGCATTTTTTTTGCCTGAAAATTGAAATTTTTCTAGCACAGTACAAATCGACTTTTTGGGCCAAAAAAACGTGTTTTAGCATTTTTTTTGCCTGAAAATTGAAATTTTTCTAGCACAGTACAAATCGACTTTTTGGGCCAAAAAAACGTGTTTTAGCATTTTTTTTGCCTGAAAATTGAAATTTTTCTAGCACAGTACAAATCGACTTTTTGGGCCAAAAAAACGTGTTTTAGCATTTTTTTTGCCTGAAAATTGAAATTTTTCTAGCACAGTACAAATCGACTTTTTGGGCCAAAAAAACGTGTTTTAGCATTTTTTTTGCCTGAAAATTGAAATTTTTCTAGCACAGTACAAATCGACTTTTTGGGCCAAAAAAACGTGTTTTAGCATTTTTTTTGCCTGAAAATTGAAATTTTTCTAGCACAGTACAAATCGACTTTTTGGGCCAAAAAAACGTGTTTTAGCATTTTTTTTGCCTGAAAATTGAAATTTTTCTAGCACAGTACAAATCGACTTTTTGGGCCAAAAAAACGTGTTTTAGCATTTTTTTTGCCTGAAAATTGAAATTTTTCTAGCACTGTACAAATCGACTTTTTGGGCCAAAAAAACGTGTTTTTGCATTTTTTTTGCCTGAAAATTGAAATTTTTCTAGCACAGTACAAATCGACTTTTTGGGCCAAAAAAACGTGTTTTAGCATTTTTTTTGCCTGAAAATTGAAATTTTTCTAGCACTGTACAAATCGACTTTTTGGGCCAAAAAAACGTGTTTTTGCATTTTTTTTGCCTGAAAATTGAAATTTTTCTAGCACAGTACAAATCGACTTTTTGGGCCAAAAAAACGTGTTTTAGCATTTTTTTTGCCTGAAAATTGAAATTTTTCTAGCACAGTACAAATCGACTTTTTGGGCCAAAAAAACGTGTTTTAGCATTTTTTTTGCATGAAAATTGAAATTTTTCTAGCACAGTACAAATCGACTTTTTGGGCCAAAAAAACGTGTTTTAGCATTTTTTTTGCCTGAAAATTGAAATTTTTCTAGCACAGTACAAATCGACTTTTTGGGCCAAAAAAACGTGTTTTAGCATTTTTTTGCCTGAAAATTGAAATTTTTCTAGCACAGTACAAATCGACTTTTTGGGCCAAAAAAACGTGTTTTAGCATTTTTTTTGCCTGAAAATTGAAATTTTTCTAGCACAGTACAAATCGACTTTTTGGGCCAAAAAAACGTGTTTTAGCATTTTTTTTGCCTGAAAATTGAAATTTTTCTAGCACTGTACAAATCGACTTTTTGGGCAAAAAAAACGTGTTTTTGCATTTTTTTTGCCTGAAAATTGAAATTTTTCTAGCACAGTACAAATCGACTTTTTGGGCCAAAAAAACGTGTTTTAGCATTTTTTTTGCCTGAAAATTGAAATTTTTCTAGCACAGTACAAATCGACTTTTTGGGCCAAAAAAACGTGTTTTAGCATTTTTTTTGCCTGAAAATTGAAATTTTTCTAGCACAGTACAAATCGACTTTTTGGGCTAAAAAAACGTGTTTTAGCATTTTTTTTGCCTGAAAATTGAAATTTTTCTAGCACAGTACAAATCGACTTTTTGGGCCAAAAAAACGTGTTTTAGCATTTTTTTTGCCTGAAAATTGAATTTTTTCTAGCACAGTACAAATCGACTTTTTGGGCCAAAAAAACGTGTTTTAGCATTTTTTTTGCCTGAAAATTGAAATTTTTCTAGCACAGTACAAATCGACTTTTTGGGCCAAAAAAACGTGTTTTAGCATTTTTTTTGCCTGAAAATTGAATTTTTTCTAGCACAGTACAAATCGACTTTTTGGGCCAAAAAAACGTGTTTTAGCATTTTTTTTGCCTGAAAATTGAAATTTTTCTAGCACAGTACAAATCGACTTTTTGGGCCAAAAAAACGTGTTTTAGCATTTTTTTTGCCTGAAAATTGAATTTTTTCTAGCACAGTACAAATCGACTTTTTGGGCCAAAAAAACGTGTTTTAGCATTTTTTTTGCCTGAAAATTGAAATTTTTCTAGCACAGTACAAATCGACTTTTTGGGCCAAAAAAACGTGTTTTAGCATTTTTTTTGCCTGAAAATTGAAATTTTTCTAGCACAGTACAAATCGACTTTTTGGGCCAAAAAAACGTGTTTTAGCATTTTTTTTGCCTGAAAATTGAAATTTTTCTAGCACAGTACAAATCGACTTTTTGGGCCAAAAAAACGTGTTTTAGCATTTTTTTTGCCTGAAAATTGAAATTTTTCTAGCACAGTACAAATCGACTTTTTGGGCCAAAAAAACGTGTTTTAGCATTTTTTTTGCCTGAAAATTGAAATTTTTCTAGCACAGTACAAATCGACTTTTTGGGCCAAAAAAACGTGTTTTAGCATTTTTTTTGCCTGAAAATTGAAATTTTTCTAGCACAGTACAAATCGACTTTTTGGGCCAAAAAAACGTGTTTTAGCATTTTTTTTGCCTGAAAATTGAAATTTTTCTAGCACAGTAGAAATCGACTTTTTGGGCCAAAAAAACGTGTTTTAGCATTTTTTTTGCCTGAAAATTGAAATTTTTCTAGCACTGTACAAATCGACTTTTTGGGCCCAAAAAACGTGTTTTTGCATTTTTTTTGCCTGAAAATTGAAATTTTTCTAGCACAGTACAAATCGACTTTTTGGGCCAAAAAAACGTGTTTTAGCATTTTTTTTGCCTGAAAATTGAAATTTTTCTAGCACAGTACAAATCGACTTTTTGGGCCAAAAAAACGTGTTTTAGCATTTTTTTTGCCTGAAAATTGAAATTTTTCTAGCACAGTACAAATCGACTTTTTGGGCCAAAAAAACGTGTTTTAGAATTTTTTTTGCATGAAAATTGAAATTTTTCTAGCACAGTACAAATCGACTTTTTGGGCCAAAAAAACGTGTTTTAGCATTTTTTTTGCCTGAAAATTGAAATTTTTCTAGCACAGTACAAATCGACTTTTTGGGCCAAAAAAAACGTGTTTTAGCATTTTTTTTTGCCTGAAAATTGAAATTTTTCTAGCACAGTACAAATCGACTTTTTGGGCCAAAAAAACGTGTTTTAGCATTTTTTTTGCCTGAAAATTGAATTTTTTTTAGCACAGTACAAATCGACTTTTTGGGCCAAAAAAACGTGTTTTAGCATTTTTTTTGCCTGAAAATTGAAATTTTTCTAGCACAGTACAAATCGACTTTTTGGGCCAAAAAAACGTGTTTTAGCATTTTTTTTGCCTGAAAATTGAAATTTTTCTAGCACAGTACAAATCGACTTTTTGGGCCAAAAAAACGTGTTTTAGCATTTTTTTTGCCTGAAAATTGAAATTTTTCTAGCACAGTACAAATCGACTTTTTGGGCCAAAAAAACGTGTTTTAGCATTTTTTTTGCCTGAAAATTGAAATTTTTCTAGCACAGTACAAATCGACTTTTTGGGCCAAAAAAACGTGTTTTAGCATTTTTTTTGCCTGAAAATTGAAATTTTTCTAGCACAGTACAAATCGACTTTTTGGGCCAAAAAAACGTGTTTTAGCGTTTTTTTTGCCTGAAAATTGAAATTTTTCTAGCACAGTACAAATCGACTTTTTGGGCCAAAAAAACGTGTTTTAGCATTTTTTTTGCCTGAAAATTGAAATTTTTCTAGCACTGTACAAATCGACTTTTTGGGCCAAAAAAACATGTTTTTGCATTTTTTTTGCCTGAAAATTGAAATTTTTCTAGCACAGTACAAATCGACTTTTTGGGCCAAAAAAACGTGTTTTAGCATTTTTTTTGCCTGAAAATTGAAATTTTTCTAGCACAGTACAAATCGACTTTTTGGGCCAAAAAAACGTGTTTTAGCATTTTTTTTGCCTGAAAATTGAAATTTTTCTAGCACAGTACAAATCGACTTTTTGGGCCAAAAAAACGTGTTTTAGCATTTTTTTTGCCTGAAAATTGAAATTTTTCTAGCACTGTACAAATCGACTTTTTGGGCCAAAAAAACGTGTTTTTGCATTTTTTTTGCCTGAAATTGAATTTTTTCTAGCACAGTACAAATCGACTTTTTGGGCCAAAAAAACGTGTTTTAGCATTTTTTTTGCCTGAAAATTGAAATTTTTCTAGCACAGTACAAATCGACTTTTTGGGCCAAAAAAACGTGTTTTAGCATTTTTTTTGCCTGAAAATTGAAATTTTTCTAGCCCAGTACAAATCGACTTTTTGGGCCAAAAAAACGTGTTTTAGCATTTTTTTTGCCTGAAAATTGAAATTTTTCTAGCACAGTACAAATCGACTTTTTGGGCCAAAAAAACGTGTTTTAGCATTTTTTTTGCCTGAAAATTGAAATTTTTCTAGCACAGTACAAATCGACTTTTTGGGCCAAAAAAACGTGTTTTAGCATTTTTTTTGCCTGAAAATTGAAATTTTTCTAGCACTGTACAAATCGACATTTTGGGCCAAAAAAACGTGTTTTAGCATTTTTTTTGCCTGAAAATTGAAATTTTTCTAGCACAGTACAAATCGACTTTTTGGGCCAAAAAAACGTGTTTTAGATTTTTTTTTGCATGAAAATTGAAATTTTTCTAGCACAGTACAAATCGACTTTTTGGGCCAAAAAAACGTGTTTTAGCATTTTTTTTGCCTGAAAATTGAAATTTTTCTAGCACAGTACAAATCGACTTTTTGGGCCAAAAAAACGTGTTTTAGCATTTTTTTTGCCTGAAAATTGAAATTTTTCTAGCACAGTACAAATCGACTTTTTGGGCCAAAAAAAACGTGTTTTAGCAATTTTTTTGCCTGAAAATTGAATTTTTTTTAGCACAGTACAAATCGACTTTTTGGGCCAAAAAAACGTGTTTTAGCATTTTTTTTGCCTGAAAATTGAAATTTTTCTAGCACAGTACAAATCGACTTTTTGGGCCAAAAAAACGTGTTTTAGCATTTTTTTTGCCTGAAAATTGAAATTTTTCTAGCACAGTACAAATCGACTTTTTGGGCCAAAAAAACGTGTTTTAGCATTTTTTTTGCCTGAAAATTGAAATTTTTCTAGCACAGTACAAATCGACTTTTTGGGCCAAAAAAACGTGTTTTAGCATTTTTTTTGCCTGAAAATTGAAATTTTTCTAGCACAGTACAAATCGACTTTTTGGGCCAAAAAAACGTGTTTTAGCATTTTTTTTGCCTGAAAATTGAAATTTTTCTAGCACAGTACAAATCGACTTTTTGGGCCAAAAAAACGTGTTTTAGCATTTTTTTTGCCTGAAAATTGAAATTTTTCTAGCACAGTACAAATCGACTTTTTGGGCCAAAAAAACGTGTTTTAGCATTTTTTTTGCCTGAAAATTGAAATTTTTCTAGCACTGTACAAATCGACTTTTTGGGCAAAAAAAACGTGTTTTTGCATTTTTTTTGCCTGAAAATTGAAATTTTTCTAGCACAGTACAAATCGACTTTTTGGGCCAAAAAAACGTGTTTTAGCATTTTTTTTGCCTGAAAATTGAAATTTTTCTAGCACAGTACAAATCGACTTTTTGGGCCAAAAAAACGTGTTTTAGCATTTTTTTTGCCTGAAAATTGAAATTTTTCTAGCACAGTACAAATCGACTTTTTGGGCTAAAAAAACGTGTTTTAGCATTTTTTTTGCCTGAAAATTGAAATTTTTCTAGCACAGTACAAATCGACTTTTTGGGCCAAAAAAACGTGTTTTAGCATTTTTTTTGCCTGAAAATTGAATTTTTTCTAGCACAGTACAAATCGACTTTTTGGGCCAAAAAAACGTGTTTTAGCATTTTTTTTGCCTGAAAATTGAAATTTTTCTAGCACAGTACAAATCGACTTTTTGGGCCAAAAAAACGTGTTTTAGCATTTTTTTTGCCTGAAAATTGAATTTTTTCTAGCACAGTACAAATCGACTTTTTGGGCCAAAAAAACGTGTTTTAGCATTTTTTTTGCCTGAAAATTGAAATTTTTCTAGCACAGTACAAATCGACTTTTTGGGCCAAAAAAACGTGTTTTAGCATTTTTTTTGCCTGAAAATTGATTTTTTTCTAGCACAGTACAAATCGACTTTTTGGGCCAAAAAAACGTGTTTTAGCATTTTTTTTGCCTGAAAATTGAAATTTTTCTAGCACAGTACAAATCGACTTTTTGGGCCAAAAAAACGTGTTTTAGCATTTTTTTTGCCTGAAAATTGAAATTTTTCTAGCACAGTACAAATCGACTTTTTGGGCCAAAAAAACGTGTTTTAGCATTTTTTTTGCCTGAAAATTGAAATTTTTCTAGCACAGTACAAATCGACT
This sequence comes from Petrolisthes manimaculis, assembly GCA_034508575.1. Taxonomy (NCBI): domain Eukaryota; kingdom Metazoa; phylum Arthropoda; class Malacostraca; order Decapoda; family Porcellanidae; genus Petrolisthes; species Petrolisthes manimaculis. Next base: position 44,858 of record JAWZYT010004795.1, read on the forward strand.
TTTTGGGCCAAAAAAACGTGTTTTAGCATTTTTTTTGCCTGAAAATTGAAATTTTTCTAGCACAGTACAAATCGACTTTTTGGGCCAAAAAAACGTGTTTTAGCATTTTTTTTGCCTGAAAATTGAAATTTTTCTAGCACAGTACAAATCGACTTTTTGGGCCAAAAAAACGTGTTTTAGCATTTTTTTTGCCTGAAAATTGAAATTTTTCTAGCACAGTACAAATCGACTTTTTGGGCCAAAAAAACGTGTTTTAGCATTTTTTTTGCCTGAAAATTGAAATTTTTCTAGCACAGTAGAAATCGACTTTTTGGGCCAAAAAAACGTGTTTTAGCATTTTTTTTGCCTGAAAATTGAAATTTTTCTAGCACTGTACAAATCGACTTTTTGGGCCCAAAAAACGTGTTTTTGCATTTTTTTTGCCTGAAAATTGAAATTTTTCTAGCACAGTACAAATCGACTTTTTGGGCCAAAAAAACGTGTTTTAGCATTTTTTTTGCCTGAAAATTGAAATTTTTCTAGCACAGTACAAATCGACTTTTTGGGCCAAAAAAACGTGTTTTAGCATTTTTTTTGCCTGAAAATTGAAATTTTTCTAGCACAGTACAAATCGACTTTTTGGGCCAAAAAAACGTGTTTTAGAATTTTTTTTGCATGAAAATTGAAATTTTTCTAGCACAGTACAAATCGACTTTTTGGGCCAAAAAAACGTGTTTTAGCATTTTTTTTGCCTGAAAATTGAAATTTTTCTAGCACAGTACAAATCGACTTTTTGGGCCAAAAAAAACGTGTTTTAGCATTTTTTTTTGCCTGAAAATTGAAATTTTTCTAGCACAGTACAAATCGACTTTTTGGGCCAAAAAAACGTGTTTTAGCATTTTTTTTGCCTGAAAATTGAATTTTTTTTAGCACAGTACAAATCGACTTTTTGGGCCAAAAAAACGTGTTTTAGCATTTTTTTTGCCTGAAAATTGAAATTTTTCTAGCACAGTACAAATCGACTTTTTGGGCCAAAAAAACGTGTTTTAGCATTTTTTTTGCCTGAAAATTGAAATTTTTCTAGCACAGTACAAATCGACTTTTTGGGCCAAAAAAACGTGTTTTAGCATTTTTTTTGCCTGAAAATTGAAATTTTTCTAGCACAGTACAAATCGACTTTTTGGGCCAAAAAAACGTGTTTTAGCATTTTTTTTGCCTGAAAATTGAAATTTTTCTAGCACAGTACAAATCGACTTTTTGGGCCAAAAAAACGTGTTTTAGCATTTTTTTTGCCTGAAAATTGAAATTTTTCTAGCACAGTACAAATCGACTTTTTGGGCCAAAAAAACGTGTTTTAGCGTTTTTTTTGCCTGAAAATTGAAATTTTTCTAGCACAGTACAAATCGACTTTTTGGGCCAAAAAAACGTGTTTTAGCATTTTTTTTGCCTGAAAATTGAAATTTTTCTAGCACTGTACAAATCGACTTTTTGGGCCAAAAAAACATGTTTTTGCATTTTTTTTGCCTGAAAATTGAAATTTTTCTAGCACAGTACAAATCGACTTTTTGGGCCAAAAAAACGTGTTTTAGCATTTTTTTTGCCTGAAAATTGAAATTTTTCTAGCACAGTACAAATCGACTTTTTGGGCCAAAAAAACGTGTTTTAGCATTTTTTTTGCCTGAAAATTGAAATTTTTCTAGCACAGTACAAATCGACTTTTTGGGCCAAAAAAACGTGTTTTAGCATTTTTTTTGCCTGAAAATTGAAATTTTTCTAGCACTGTACAAATCGACTTTTTGGGCCAAAAAAACGTGTTTTTGCATTTTTTTTGCCTGAAATTGAATTTTTTCTAGCACAGTACAAATCGACTTTTTGGGCCAAAAAAACGTGTTTTAGCATTTTTTTTGCCTGAAAATTGAAATTTTTCTAGCACAGTACAAATCGACTTTTTGGGCAAAAAAAACGTGTTTTAGCATTTTTTTTGCCTGAAAATTGAAATTTTTCTAGCCCAGTACAAATCGACTTTTTGGGCCAAAAAAACGTGTTTTAGCATTTTTTTTTGCCTGAAAATTGAAATTTTTCTAGCACAGTACAAATCGACTTTTTGGGCCAAAAAAACGTGTTTTAGCATTTTTTTTGCCTGAAAATTGAAATTTTTCTAGCACAGTACAAATCGACTTTTTGGGCCAAAAAAACGTGTTTTAGCATTTTTTTTGCCTGAAAATTGAAATTTTTCTAGCACTGTACAAATCGACATTTTGGGCCAAAAAAACGTGTTTTAGCATTTTTTTTGCCTGAAAATTGAAATTTTTCTAGCACAGTACAAATCGACTTTTTGGGCCAAAAAAACGTGTTTTAGATTTTTTTTTGCATGAAAATTGAAATTTTTCTAGCACAGTACAAATCGACTTTTTGGGCCAAAAAAACGTGTTTTAGCATTTTTTTTGCCTGAAAATTGAAATTTTTCTAGCACAGTACAAATCGACTTTTTGGGCCAAAAAAACGTGTTTTAGCATTTTTTTTGCCTGAAAATTGAAATTTTTCTAGCACAGTACAAATCGACTTTTTGGGCCAAAAAAAACGTGTTTTAGCAATTTTTTTGCCTGAAAATTGAATTTTTTTTAGCACAGTACAAATCGACTTTTTGGGCCAAAAAAACGTGTTTTAGCATTTTTTTTGCCTGAAAATTGAAATTTTTCTAGCACAGTACAAATCGACTTTTTGGGCCAAAAAAACGTGTTTTAGCATTTTTTTTGCCTGAAAATTGAAATTTTTCTAGCACAGTACAAATCGACTTTTTGGGCCAAAAAAACGTGTTTTAGCATTTTTTTTGCCTGAAAATTGAAATTTTTCTAGCACAGTACAAATCGACTTTTTGGGCCAAAAAAACGTGTTTTAGCATTTTTTTTGCCTGAAAATTGAAATTTTTCTAGCACAGTACAAATCGACTTTTTGGGCCAAAAAAACGTGTTTTAGCATTTTTTTTGCCTGAAAATTGAAATTTTTCTAGCACAGTACAAATCGACTTTTTGGGCCAAAAAAACGTGTTTTAGCATTTTTTTTGCCTGAAAATTGAAATTTTTCTAGCACAGTAGAAATCGACTTTTTGGGCCAAAAAAACGTGTTTTAGCATTTTTTTTGCCTGAAAATTGAAATTTTTCTAGCACTGTACAAATCGACTTTTTGGGCCCAAAAAACGTGTTTTTGCATTTTTTTTGCCTGAAAATTGAAATTTTTCTAGCACAGTACAAATCGACTTTTTGGGCCAAAAAAACGTGTTTTTGCATTTTTTTTGCCTGAAAATTGAAATTTTTCTAGCACAGTACAAATCGACTTTTTGGGCCAAAAAAACGTGTTTTAGCATTTTTTTTGCCTGAAAATTGAAATTTTTCTAGCACAGTACAAATCGACTTTTTGGGCCAAAAAAACGTGTTTTAGCATTTTTTTTGCCTGAAAATTGAAATTTTTCTAGCACCGTACAAATCGACTTTTTGGGCCAAAAAAACGTGTTTTAGCATTTTTTTTGCCTGAAAATTGAAATTTTTCTAGCACTGTACAAATCGACTTTTTGGGCCAAAAAAACGTGTTTTTGCATTTTTTTTGCCTGAAAATTGATTTTTTTCTAGCACAGTACAAATCGACTTTTTGGGCCAAAAAAACGTGTTTTAGCATTTTTTTTGCCTGAAAATTGAAATTTTTCTAGCACAGTACAAATCGACTTTTTGGGCCAAAAAAACGTGTTTTAGCATTTTTTTTGCCTGAAAATTGAAATTTTTCTAGCACTGTACAAATCGACTTTTTGGGCCAAAAAAACGTGTTTTTGCATTTTTTTTGCCTGAAAATTGAAATTTTTCTAGCACAGTACAAATCGACTTTTTGGGCCAAAAAAACGTGTTTTAGCATTTTTTTTGCCTGAAAATTGAAATTTTTCTAGCACTGTACAAATCGACTTTTTGGGCCAAAAAAACGTGTTTTTGCATTTTTTTTGTCTGAAAATTGAAATTTTTCTAGCACAGTACAAATCGACTTTTTGGGCCAAAAAAACGTGTTTTAGCATTTTTTTTGCCTAAAAATTGAAATTTTTCTAGCACAGTACAAATCGACTTTTTGGGCCAAAAAAACGTGTTTTAGCATTTTTTTTGCATGAAAATTGAAATTTTTCTAGCACAGTACAAATCGACTTTTTGGGCCAAAAAAACGTGTTTTAGCATTTTTTTTGCCTGAAAATTGAAATTTTTCTAGCACAGTACAAATCGACTTTTTGGGCCAAAAAAACGTGTTTTAGCATTTTTTTTGCCTGAAAATTGAAATTTTTCTAGCACAGTACAAATCGACTTTTTGGGCCAAAAAAACGTGTTTTAGCATTTTTTTTGCCTGAAAATTGAAATTTTTCTAGCACTGTACAAATCGACTTTTTGGGCAAAAAAAACGTGTTTTTGCATTTTTTTTGCCTGAAAATTGAATTTTTTCTAGCACAGTACAAATCGACTTTTTGGGCCAAAAAAACGTGTTTTAGCATTTTTTTTGCCTGAAAATTGAAATTTTTCTAGCACAGTACAAATCGACTTTTTGGGCCAAAAAAACGTGTTTTAGCATTTTTTTTGCCTGAAAATTGAAATTTTTCTAGCACAGTACAAATCGACTTTTTGGGCTAAAAAAACGTGTTTTAGCATTTTTTTTGCCTGAAAATTGAAATTTTTCTAGCACAGTACAAATCGACTTTTTGGGCCAAAAAAACGTGTTTTAGCATTTTTTTTGCCTGAAAATTGAATTTTTTCTAGCACAGTACAAATCGACTTTTTGGGCCAAAAAAACGTGTTTTAGCATTTTTTTTGCCTGAAAATTGAAATTTTTCTAGCACAGTACAAATCGACTTTTTGGGCCAAAAAAACGTGTTTTAGCATTTTTTTTGCCTGAAAATTGAATTTTTTCTAGCACAGTACAAATCGACTTTTTGGGCCAAAAAAACGTGTTTTAGCATTTTTTTTGCCTGAAAATTGAAATTTTTCTAGCACAGTACAAATCGACTTTTTGGGCCAAAAAAACGTGTTTTAGCATTTTTTTTGCCTGAAAATTGAATTTTTTCTAGCACAGTACAAATCGACTTTTTGGGCCAAAAAAACGTGTTTTAGCATTTTTTTTGCCTGAAAATTGAAATTTTTCTAGCACAGTACAAATCGACTTTTTGGGCCAAAAAAACGTGTTTTAGCATTTTTTTTGCCTGAAAATTGAAATTTTTCTAGCACAGTACAAATCGACTTTTTGGGCCAAAAAAACGTGTTTTAGCATTTTTTTTGCCTGAAAATTGAAATTTTTCTAGCACAGTACAAATCGACTTTTTGGGCCAAAAAAACGTGTTTTAGCATTTTTTTTGCCTGAAAATTGAAATTTTTCTAGCACAGTACAAATCGACTTTTTGGGCCAAAAAAACGTGTTTTAGCATTTTTTTTGCCTGAAAATTGAAATTTTTCTAGCACAGTACAAATCGACTTTTTGGGCCAAAAAAACGTGTTTTAGCATTTTTTTTGCCTGAAAATTGAAATTTTTCTAGCACAGTACAAATCGACTTTTTGGGCCAAAAAAACGTGTTTTAGCATTTTTTTGGCCTGAAAATTGAAATTTTTCTAGCACAGTAGAAATCGACTTTTTGGGCCAAAAAAACGTGTTTTAGCATTTTTTTTGCCTGAAAATTGAAATTTTTCTAGCACTGTACAAATCGACTTTTTGGGCCCAAAAAACGTGTTTTTGCATTTTTTTTGCCTGAAAATTGAAATTTTTCTAGCACAGTACAAATCGACTTTTTGGGCCAAAAAAACGTGTTTTTGCATTTTTTTTGCCTGAAAATTGAAATTTTTCTAGCACAGTACAAATCGACTTTTTGGGCCAAAAAAACGTGTTTTAGCATTTTTTTTGCCTGAAAATTGAAATTTTTCTAGCACAGTACAAATCGACTTTTTGGGCCAAAAAAACGTGTTTTAGCATTTTTTTTGCCTGAAAATTGAAATTTTTCTAGCACAGTACAAATCGACTTTTTGGGCCAAAAAAACGTGTTTTAGCATTTTTTTTGCCTGAAAATTGAATTTTTTCTAGCACAGTACAAATCGACTTTTTGGGCCAAAAAAACGTGTTTTAGCATTTTTTTTGCCTGAAAATTGAAATTTTTCTAGCACAGTACAAATCGACTTTTTGGGCCAAAAAAACGTGTTTTTGCATTTTTTTTGCCTGAAAATTGAATTTTTTCTAGCACAGTACAAATCGACTTTTTGGGCCAAAAAAACGTGTTTTAGCATTTTTTTTGCCTGAAAATTGAAATTTTTCTAGCACTGTACAAATCGACTTTTTGGGCCAAAAAAACGTGTTTTTGCATTTTTTTTGCCTGAAAATTGAAATTTTTCTAGCACAGTATAAATCGACTTTTTGGGCAAAAAAACGTGTTTTAGCATTTTTTTTGCCTGAAAATTGAAATTTTTATAGCACAGTACAAATCGACTTTTTGGGCCAAAAAAACGTGTTTTAGCATTTTTTTTGCCTGAAAATTGAAATTTTTCTAGCACTGTACAAATCGACTTTTTGGGCCAAAAAAACGTGTTTTTGCATTTTTTTTGCCTGAAAATTGAAATTTTTCTAGCACAGTACAAATCGACTTTTTGGGCCAAAAAAACGTGTTTTAGCATTTTTTTTGCCTGAAAATTGAAATTTTTCTAGCACAGTACAAATCGACTTTTTGGGCCAAAAAAACGTGTTTTAGCATTTTTTTTGCCTGAAAATTGAAATTTTTCTAGCACAGTACAAATCGACTTTTTGGGCCAAAAAAACGTGTTTTAGCATTTTTTTTGTCTGAAAATTGAAATTTTTCTAGCACAGTACAAATCGACTTTTTGGGCCAAAAAAACGTGTTTTAGCATTTTTTTTGCCTGAAAATTGAATTTTTTCTAGCACAGTACAAATCGACTTTTTGGGCCAAAAAAACGTGTTTTAGCATTTTTTTTGCCTGAAAATTGAAATTTTTCTAGCACAGTACAAATCGACTTTTTGGGCCAAAAAAACGTGTTTTAGCATTTTTTTTGCCTGAAAATTGAAATTTTTCTAGCACAGTACAAATCGACTTTTTGGGCCAAAAAAACGTGTTTTAGCATTTTTTTTGCCTGAAAATTGAAATTTTTCTAGCACAGTACAAATCGACTTTTTGGGCCAAAAAAACGTGTTTTAGCATTTTTTTTGCCTGAAAGTTGAAATTTTTCTAGCACAGTACAAATCGACTTTTTGGGCCAAAAAAACGTGTTTTAGCATTTTTTTTGCCTGAAAATTGAAATTTTTCTAGCACAGTACAAATCGACTTTTTGGGCCAAAAAAACGTGTTTTAGCATTTTTTTTGCCTGAAAATTGAAATTTTTCTAGCACTGTACAAATCGACTTTTTGGGCCAAAAAAACGTGTTTTTGCATTTTTTTTGCCTGAAAATTGAAATTTTTCTAGCACAGTACAAATCGACTTTTTGGGCCAAAAAAACGTGTTTTAGCATTTTTTTTGCCTGAAAATTGAAATTTTTCTAGCACAGTACAAATCGACTTTTTGGGCCAAAAAAACGTGTTTTTGCATTTTTTTTGCCTGAAAATTGAAATTTCTCTAGCACTGTACAAATCGACTTTTTGGGCCAAAAAAACGTGTTTTAGCATTTTTTTTGCCTGAAAATTGAAATTTCTCTAGCACAGTACAAATCGACTTTTTGGGCCAAAAAAACGTGTTTTAGCATTTTTTTTGCCTGAAAATTGAAATTTTTCTAGCACAGTACAAATCGACTTTTTGGGCCAAAAAAACGTGTTTTAGCATTTTTTTTGCCTGAAAATTGAAATTTTTCTAGCACAGTACAAATCGACTTTTTGGGCCAAAAAAACGTGTTTTAGCATTTTTTTTGCCTGAAAATTGAAATTTTTCTAGCACAGTACAAATCGACTTTTTGGGCCAAAAAAACGTGTTTTAGCATTTTTTTTGCCTGAAAATTGAAATTTTTCTAGCACAGTACAAATCGACTTTTTGGGCCAAAAAAACGTGTTTTAGTATTTTTTTTGCCTGAAAATTGAATTTTTTCTAGCACAGTACAAATCGACTTTTTGGGCCAAAAAAACGTGTTTTAGCATTTTTTTTGCCTGAAAATTGAAATTTTTCTAGCACAGTACAAATCGACTTTTTGGGCCAAAAAAACGTGTTTTAGCATTTTTTTTGCCTGAAAATTGAAATTTTTCTAGCACTGTACAAATCGACTTTTTGGGCAAAAAAAACGTGTTTTTGCATTTTTTTTGCCTGAAAATTGAAATTTTTCTAGCAGAGTAAAAATCGACTTTTTGGGCCAAAAAAACGTGTTTTAGCATTTTTTTTGCCTGAAAATTGAAATTTTTCTAGCACAGTACAAATCGACTATTTGGGCCAAAAAAACGTGTTTTAGCATTTTTTTTGCCTGAAAATTGAAATTTTTCTAGCACAGTACAAATCGACTTTTTGGGCCAAAAAAACGTGTTTTAGCATTTTTTTTGCCTGAAAATTGAAATTTTTCTAGCACAGTACAAATCGACTTTTTGGGCCAAAAAAACGTGTTTTAGCATTTTTTTTGCCTGAAAATTGAAATTTTTCTAGCACTGTACAAATCGACTTTTTGGGCAAAAAAAACGTGTTTTTGCATTTTTTTTGCCTGAAAATTGAAATTTTTCTAGCACAGTACAAATCGACTTTTTGGGCCAAAAAAACGTGTTTTAGCATTTTTTTTGCCTGAAAATTGAAATTTTTCTAGCACTGTACAAATCGACTTTTTGGGCCAAAAAAACGTGTTTTTGCATTTTTTTTGCCTGAAAATTGAAATTTTTCTAGCACAGTACAAATCGACTTTTTGGGCCAAAAAAATGTGTTTTAGCATTTTTTTTGCCTGAAAATTGAAATTTTTCTAGCACAGTACAAATCGACTTTTTGGGCCAAAAAAACGTGTTTTAGCATTTTTTTTGCATGAAAATTGAAATTTTTCTAGCACAGTACAAATCGACTTTTTGGGCCAAAAAAACGTGTTTTAGCATTTTTTTTGCCTGAAAATTGAAATTTTTCTAGCACAGTACAAATCGACTTTTTGGGCCAAAAAAACGTGTTTTAGCATTTTTTTTGCCTGAAAATTGAAATTTTTCTAGCACAGTACAAATCGACTTTTTGGGCCAAAAAAACGTGTTTTAGCATTTTTTTTGCCTGAAAATTGAAATTTTTCTAGCACAGTACAAATCGACTTTTTGGGCCAAAAAAACGTGTTTTAGCATTTTTTTTGCCTGAAAATTGAAATTTTTCTAGCACTGTACAAATCGACTTTTTGGGCAAAAAAAAACGTGTTTTTGCATTTTTTTTGCCTGAAAATTGAAATTTTTCTAGCACAGTACAAATCGACTTTTTGGGCCAAAAAAACGTGTTTTAGCATTTTTTTTGCCTGAAAATTGAAATTTTTCTAGCACAGTACAAATCGACTTTTTGGGCCAAAAAAACGTGTTTTAGCATTTTTTTTGCCTGAAAATTGAAATTTTTCTAGCACAGTACAAATCAACTTTTTGGGCCAAAAAAACGTGTTTTTGCATTTTTTTTGCCTGAAAATTGAAATTTTTCTAGCACTGTACAAATCGACTTTTTGGGCCAAAAAAACGTGTTTTTGCATTTTTTTTGCCTGAAAATTGAAATTTTTCTAGCACTGTACAAATCGACTTTTTGGGCCAAAAAAACGTGTTTTTGCATTTTTTTTGCCTGAAAATTGAAATTTTTCTAGCATAGTACAAATCGACTTTTTGGGCCAAAAAAACGTGTTTTAGCATTTTTTTTGCCTGAAAATTGAAATTTTTCTAGCACAGTACAAATCGACTTTTTGGGCCAAAAAAACGTGTTTTAGCATTTTTTTTGCCTGAAAATTGAAATTTTTCTAGCACTGTACAAATCGACTTTTTGGGCCAAAAAAACGTGTTTTAGCATTTTTTTGCCTGAAAATTGAAATTTTTCAAGCACAGTACAAATCGACTTTTTGGGCCAAAAAAACGTGTTTTAGCATTTTTTTTGTCTGAAAATTGAAATTTTTCTAGCACTATACAAATCGACTTTTTGGGCCAAAAAAACGTGTTTTAGCATTTTTTTTGCCTGAAAATTGAAATTTTTCTAGCACAGTACAAATCGACTTTTTGGGCCAAAAAAACGTGTTTTAGCATTTTTTTTGCCTGAAAATTGAAATTTTTCTAGCACAGTACAAATCGACTTTTTGGGCCAAAAAAACGTGTTTTAGCATTTTTATTGCCTGAAAATTTAATTTTTTCTAGCACAGTACAAATCGACTTTTTGGGCCAAAAAAACGTGTTTTAGCATTTTTTTTGCATGAAAATTGAAATTTTTCTAGCACTGTACAAATCGACTTTTTGGGCCAAAAAAACGTGTTTTTGCATTTTTTTTGCCAGAAAATTGAAATTTATCTAGCACAGTACAAATCGACTTTTTGGGCCAAAAAAACGTGTTTTAGCATTTTTTTTGCCTGAAAATTGAAATTTTTCTAGCACAGTACAAATCGACTTTTTGGGCCAAAAAAACGTGTTTTAGCATTTTTTTTGCCTGAAAATTGAAATTTTTCTAGCACAGTACAAATCGACTTTTTGGGCCAAAAAAAGTGTTTTTCAGCATTTTTTTTGCCTGAAAATTGAATTTTTTCTAGCACAGTACAAATCGACTTTTTGGGCCAAAAAAACGTGTTTTAGCATTTTTTTTGCCAGAAAATTGAAATTTTTCTAGCACAGTACAAATCGACTTTTTGGGCCAAAAAAACGTGTTTTAGCATTTTTTTTGCCTGAAAATTGAAATTTTTCTAGCACAGTACAAATCGACTTTTTGGGCCAAAAAAACGTGTTTTTGCATTTTTTTTGCCTGAAAATTGAAATTTTTCTAGCACAGTACAAATCGACTTTTTGGGCCAAAAAAACGTGTTTTAGAATTTTTTTTGCCTGAAATTGAAATTTTTCTAGCACAGTACAAATCGACTTTTTGGGCCAAAAAAATGTGTTTTAGCATTTTTTTTGCATGAAAATTGAAATTTTTCTAGCACTGTACATATCGACTTTTTGGGCCAAAAAAACGTGTTTTAGCATTTTTTTTGCCTGAAAATTGAATTTTTTCTAGCACAGTACAAATCGACTTTTTGGGCCAAAAAAACGTGTTTTAGCATTTTTTTTTGCCTGAAAATTGAAATTTTTCTAGCACAGTACAAATCGACTTTTTGGGCCAAAAAAACGTGTTTTAGCATTTTTTTTGCCTGAAAATTGAAATTTTTCTAGCACAGTACAAATCGACTTTTTGGGCCAAAAAAACGTGTTTTAGCATTTTTTTTGCCTGAAAATTGAAATTTTTCTAGCACAGTACAAATCGACTTTTTGGGCCAAAAAAACGTGTTTTAGCATTTTTTTTGCCTGAAAATTGAAATTTTTCTAGCACAGTACAAATCAACTTTTTGGGCCAAAAAAACGTGTTTTCGCATTTTTTTTGCCTGAAAATTGAAATTTTTCTAGCACTGTACAAATCGACTTTTTGGGCCAAAAAAAACGTGTGTTAGCATTTTTTTTGCCTGAAAATTGAAATTTTTCTAGCACTGTACAAATCGACTTTTTGGGCCAAAAAAACGTGTTTTAGCATTTTTTTTGCCTGAAAATTGAAATTTTTCTAGCACAGTACAAATCGACTTTTTGGGCCAGAAAAACGTGTTTTAGCATTTTTTTTGCCTGAAAATTGAAATTTTTCTAGCACAGTACAAATCGACTTTTTGGGCCAAAAAAACGTGTTTTAGCATTTTTTTTGCCTGAAAATTGAAATTTTTCTAGCACAGTACAAATCGACTTTTGGGGCCAAAAAAACGTGTTTTAGCATTTTTTTTGCCTGAAAATTGAAATTTTTCTAGCACAGTACAAATCGACTTTTTGGGCCAAAAAAACGTGTTTTAGCATTTTTTTTGCCTAAAAATTGAAATTTTTCTAGCACAGTACAAATCGACTTTTTGGGCCAAAAAAACGTGTTTTAGCATTTTTTTTGCCTGAAAATTGAATTTTTTCTAGCACAGTACAAATCGACTTTTTGGGCCAAAAAAACGTGTTTTAGCATTTTTTTTGCCTGAAAATTGAAATTTTTCTAGCACAGTACAAATCGACTTTTTGGGCCAAAAAAACGTGTTTTAGCATTTTTTTTGCCTGAAAATTGAAATTTTTCTAGCACAGTACAAATCGACTTTTTGGGCAAAAAAAACGTGTTTTAGCATTTTTTTTGCCTGAAAATTGAAATTTTTCTAGCACAGTACAAATCGACTTTTTGGGCCAAAAAAACGTGTTTTAGCATTTTTTTTGCCTGAAAATTGAAATCTTTCTAGCACAGTACAAATCGACTTTTTGGGCCAAAAAAACGTGTTTTAGCATTTTTTTTGCCTGAAAATTGAAATTTTTCTAGCACAGTACAAATCGACTTTTTGGGCCAAAAAAACGTGTTTTAGCATTTTTTTTGCCTGAAAATTGAAATTTTTCTAGCACAGTACAAATCGACTTTTTGGGCCAAAAAAACGTGTTTTAGCATTTTTTTTGCCTGAAAATTGAAATTTTTCTAGCACAGTAGAAATCGACTTTTTGGGCCAAAAAAACGTGTTTTAGCATTTTTTTTGCCAGAAAATTGAAATTTTTCTAGCACTGTACAAATCGACTTTTTGGGCCCAAAAAACGTGTTTTTGCATTTTTTTTGCCTGAAAATTGAAATTTTTCTAGCACAGTACAAATCGACTTTTTGGGCCAAAAAAACGTGTTTTTGCATTTTTTTTGCCTGAAAATTGAAATTTTTCTAGCACAGTACAAATCGACTTTTTGGGCCAAAAAAACGTGTTTTAGCATTTTTTTTGCCTGAAAATTGAAATTTTTCTAGCACAGTACAAATCGACTTTTTGGGCCAAAAAAACGTGTTTTAGCATTTTTTTTGCCTGAAAATTGAAATTTTTCTAGCACAGTACAAATCGACTTTTTGGGCCAAAAAAACGTGTTTTAGCATTTTTTTTGCCTGAAAATTGAAATTTTTCTAGCACTGTACAAATCGACTTTTTGGGCCAAAAAAACGTGTTTTTGCATTTTTTTTGCCTGAAAATTGATTTTTTTCTAGCACAGTACAAATCGATTTTGGGCCAAAAAAACGTGTTTTAGCATTTTTTTTGCCTGAAAATTGAATTTTTTCTAGCACAGTACAAATCGACTTTTTGGGCCAAAAAAATGTGTTTTAGCATTTTTTTTGCCATTAAATTGAAATTTTTCTAGCACAGTACAAATCGACTTTTTGGGCCAAAAAAACGTATTTTAGCATTTTTTTTGCCTGAAAATTAAAAATTTTCTAGCACAGTACAAATCGACTTTTTGGGCCAAAAAAACGTGTTTTAGCATTTTTTTTGCCTGAAAATTGAAATTTTTCTTGCACAGTACAAATCGACTTTTTGGGCCAAAAAAACGTGTTTTAGCATTTTTTTTGCCTGAAAATTGAAATTTTTCTAGCACAGTACAAGTCGACTTTTTGGGCCAAAAAAACGTGTTTTAGCATTTTTTTGGCCTGAAAATTGAAATTTTTCTAGCACAGTACAAATCGACTTTTTGGGCCAAAAAAACGTGTTTTAGCATTTTTTTTGCCTGAAAATTGAAATTTTTCTAGCACAGTACAAATCGACTTTTTGGGCCAAAAAAACGTGTTTTAGCATTTTTTTTGCCTGAAAATTGAAATTTTTCTAGCACAGTACAAATCGACTTTTTGGGCCAAAAAAACGTGTTTTAGCATTTTTTTTGCCTGAAAATTGAAATTTTTCTAGCACAGTACAAATCGACTTTTGGGGCCAAAAAAACGTGTTTTAGCATTTTTTTTGCCTGAAAATTGAAATTTTTCTAGCACAGTACAAATCGACTTTTTGGGCTAAAAAAACGTGTTTTAGCATTTTTTTTGCCTGAAAATTGAAATTTTTCTAGCACAGTACAAATCGACTTTTTGGGCCAAAAAAACGTGTTTAGCATTTTTTTTGCCTGAAAATTGAAATTTTTCTAGCACAGTACAAATCGACTTTTTGGGCCAAAAAAACGTGTTTTAGCATTTTTTTTGCCTGAAAATTGAAATTTTTCTAGCACAGTACAAATCGACTTTTTGGGCCAAAAAAACGTGTTTTAGCATTTTTTTTGCCTGAAAATTGAAATTTTTCTAGCACAGTACAAATCGACTTTTTGGGCCAAAAAAACGTGTTTTAGCATTTTTTTTTGCCTGAAAATTGAAATTTTTCTAGCACAGTACAAATCGACTTTTTGGGCCAAAAAAACGTGTTTTAGCATTTTTTTTGCCTGAAAATTAAAATTTTTCTAGCACAGTACAAATCGACTTTTTTGGCCAAAAAAACGAGTTTTAGCATTTTTTTTGCTTGAAAATTGAATTTTTTCTAGCACAGTACAAATCGACTTTTTGGGCCAAAAAAACGTGTTTTAGCATTTTCTTTGCCTGAAAATTGAATTTTTTCTAGCACAGTACAAATCGACTTTTTGGGCCAAAAAAACGTGTTTTAGCATTTTTTTTGCCTGAAAATTAAATTTTTTCTAGCACAGTACAAATCGACTTTTTGGGCCAAAAAAACGTGTTTTAGCATTTTTTTTTGCCTGAAAATTGATTTTTTTCGAGCACAGTACAAATCGACTTTTTGGGCCAAAAAAACGTGTTTTAGCATTTTTTTTGCCTGAAAATTGAAATTTTTCTAGCACAGTACAAATCGAATTTTTGGGCCAAAAAAACGTGTTTTAGCATTTTTTTTGCCTGAAAATTGAAATTTTTCTAGCACAGTACAAATCGACTTTTTGGGCCAAAAAAACGTGTTTTAGCATTTTTTTTGCCTGAAAATTGAAATTTTTCTAGCACAGTACAAATCGACTTTTTGGGCCAAAAAAACGTGTTTTAGCATTTTTTTTGCCTGAAAATTGAAATTTTTCTAGCACAGTACAAATCGACTTTTTGGGCCAAAAAAACGTGTTTTAGCATTTTTTTTGCCTGAAAATTGATTTTTTTCTAGCACAGTACAAATCGACTTTTTGGGCCAAAAAAACGTGTTTTAGCATTTTTTTTGCCTTTAAATTGAAATTTTTCTAGCACAGTACAAATCGACTTTTTGGGCCAAAAAAACGTGTTTTAGCATTTTTTTTGCCTGAAAATTGAAATTTTTCTAGCACAGTACAAATCGACTTTTTGGGCCAAAAAAACGTGTTTTAGCATTTTTTTTGCCTGAAAATTGAAATTTTTCTAGCACAGTACAAATCGACTTTTTGGGCCAAAAAAACGTGTTTTAGCATTTTTTTTGCCTGAAAATTGAAATTTTTCTAGCACAGTACAAATCGACTTTTTGGGCCAAAAAAACGTGTTTTAGCATTTTTTTTGCCTGAAAATTGATTTTTTTTTAGCACAGTACAAATCGACTTTTTGGGCCAAGAAAACGTGTTTTAGCATTTTTTTTGCCTGAAAATTGAAATTTTTCTAGCACAGTACAAATCGACTTTTTGGGCCAAAAAAACGTGTTTTAGCATTTTTTTTGCCTGAAAATTGAAATTTTTCTAGCACAGTACAAATCGACTTTTTGGGCCATAAAAACGTGTTTTAGCATTTTTTTTGCCTGAAAATTGAAATTTTTCTAGCACAGTACAAATCGACTTTTTGGGCCAAAAAAACGTGTTTTAGCATTTTTTTTGCCTGAAAATTGAAATTTTTCTAGCACAGTACAAATCGACTTTTTGGGCCAAAAAAACGTGTTTTAGCATTTTTTTTGCCTGAAAATTGAAATTTTTCTAGCACAGTACAAATCGACTTTTTGGGCCAAAAAAATGTGTTTTAGCATTTTTTTTGCCATTAAATTGAAATTTTTCTAGCACAGTACAAATCGACTTTTTGGGCCAAAAAAACGTATTTTAGCATTTTTTTTGCCTGAAAATTAAAAATTTTCTAGCACAGTACAAATCGACTTTTTGGGCCAAAAAAACGTGTTTTAGCATTTTTTTTGCCTGAAAATTGAAATTTTTCTTGCACAGTACAAATCGACTTTTTGGGCCAAAAAAACGTGTTTTAGCATTTTTTTTGCCTGAAAATTGAAATTTTTCTAGCACAGTACAAGTCGACTTTTTGGGCCAAAAAAACGTGTTTTAGCATTTTTTTGGCCTGAAAATTGAAATTTTTCTAGCACAGTACAAATCGACTTTTTGGGCCAAAAAAACGTGTTTTAGCATTTTTTTTGCCTGAAAATTGAAATTTTTCTAGCACAGTACAAATCGACTTTTTGGGCCAAAAAAACGTGTTTTAGCATTTTTTTTGCCTGAAAATTGAAATTTTTCTAGCACAGTACAAATCGACTTTTTGGGCCAAAAAAACGTGTTTTAGCATTTTTTTTGCCTGAAAATTGAAATTTTTCTAGCACAGTACAAATCGACTTTTGGGGCCAAAAAAACGTGTTTTAGCATTTTTTTTGCCTGAAAATTGAAATTTTTCTAGCACAGTACAAATCGACTTTTTGGGCTAAAAAAACGTGTTTTAGCATTTTTTTTGCCTGAAAATTGAAATTTTTCTAGCACAGTACAAATCGACTTTTTGGGCCAAAAAAACGTGTTTAGCATTTTTTTTGCCTGAAAATTGAAATTTTTCTAGCACAGTACAAATCGACTTTTTGGGCCAAAAAAACGTGTTTTAGCATTTTTTTTGCCTGAAAATTGAAATTTTTCTAGCACAGTACAAATCGACTTTTTGGGCCAAAAAAACGTGTTTTAGCATTTTTTTTGCCTGAAAATTGAAATTTTTCTAGCACAGTACAAATCGACTTTTTGGGCCAAAAAAACGTGTTTTAGCATTTTTTTTTGCCTGAAAATTGAAATTTTTCTAGCACAGTACAAATCGACTTTTTGGGCCAAAAAAACGTGTTTTAGCATTTTTTTTGCCTGAAAATTAAAATTTTTCTAGCACAGTACAAATCGACTTTTTTGGCCAAAAAAACGAGTTTTAGCATTTTTTTTGCTTGAAAATTGAATTTTTTCTAGCACAGTACAAATCGACTTTTTGGGCCAAAAAAACGTGTTTTAGCATTTTCTTTGCCTGAAAATTGAATTTTTTCTAGCACAGTACAAATCGACTTTTTGGGCCAAAAAAACGTGTTTTAGCATTTTTTTTGCCTGAAAATTAAATTTTTTCTAGCACAGTACAAATCGACTTTTTGGGCCAAAAAAACGTGTTTTAGCATTTTTTTTTGCCTGAAAATTGATTTTTTTCGAGCACAGTACAAATCGACTTTTTGGGCCAAAAAAACGTGTTTTAGCATTTTTTTTGCCTGAAAATTGAAATTTTTCTAGCACAGTACAAATCGAATTTTTGGGCCAAAAAAACGTGTTTTAGCATTTTTTTTGCCTGAAAATTGAAATTTTTCTAGCACAGTACAAATCGACTTTTTGGGCCAAAAAAACGTGTTTTAGCATTTTTTTTGCCTGAAAATTGAAATTTTTCTAGCACAGTACAAATCGACTTTTTGGGCCAAAAAAACGTGTTTTAGCATTTTTTTTGCCTGAAAATTGAAATTTTTCTAGCACAGTACAAATCGACTTTTTGGGCCAAAAAAACGTGTTTTAGCATTTTTTTTGCCTGAAAATTGATTTTTTTCTAGCACAGTACAAATCGACTTTTTGGGCCAAAAAAACGTGTTTTAGCATTTTTTTTGCCTTTAAATTGAAATTTTTCTAGCACAGTACAAATCGACTTTTTGGGCCAAAAAACGTGTTTTAGCATTTTTTTTGCCTGAAAATTGAAATTTTTCTAGCACAGTACAAATCGACTTTTTGGGCCAAAAAACGTGTTTTAGCATTTTTTTTGCCTGAAAATTGAAATTTTTCTAGCACAGTACAAATCGACTTTTTGGGCCAAAAAAACGTGTTTTAGCATTTTTTTTGCCTGAAAATTGAAATTTTTCTAGCACAGTACAAATCGACTTTTTGGGCCAAAAAAACGTGTTTTAGCATTTTTTTTGCCTGAAAATTGATTTTTTTTTAGCACAGTACAAATCGACTTTTTGGGCCAAGAAAACGTGTTTTAGCATTTTTTTTGCCTGAAAATTGAAATTTTTCTAGCACAGTACAAATCGACTTTTTGGGCCAAAAAAACGTGTTTTAGCATTTTTTTTGCCTGAAAATTGAAATTTTTCTAGCACAGTACAAATCGACTTTTTGGGCCATAAAAACGTGTTTTAGCATTTTTTTTGCCTGAAAATTGAAATTTTTCTAGCACAGTACAAATCGACTTTTTGGGCCAAAAAAACGTGTTTTAGCATTTTTTTGCCTGAAAATTGAAATTTTTCTAGCACAGTACAAATCGACTTTTTGGGCCAAAAAAACGTGTTTTAGCATTTGTTTTGCCTGAAAATTGAAATTTTTCTAGCACAGTACAAATCGACTTTTTGGGCCAAAAAAACGTGTTTTAGCATTTTTTTTGCCTGAAAATTGAAATTTTTCTAGCACAGTACAAATCGACTTTTTGGGCCAAAAAAACGTGTTTTAGCATTTTTTTTGCCTGAAAATTGAAATTTTTCTAGCACAGTACAAATCGACTTTTTGGGCCAAAAAACGTGTTTTAGAATTTTTTTTGCCTGAAAATTGAAATTTTTCTAGCACAGTACAAATCGACTTTTTGGGCCAAAAAAACGTGTTTTAGCATTTTTTTTGCCTGAAAATTGAAATTTTTCTAGCACAGTACAAATCGACTTTTTGGGCCAAAAAAACGTGTTTTAGCATTTTTTTTGCCTGAAAATTGAAATTTTTCTAGCACAGTACAAATCGACTTTTTGGGCCAAAAAAACGTGTTTTAGCATTTTTTTTGCCTGAAAATTGAAATTTTTCTAGCACAGTACAAATCGACTTTTTGGGCCAAACAAACGTGTTTTAGCATTTTTTTTGCCTGAAAATTGAAATTTTTCTAGCACAGTACAAATCGACTTTTTGGGCCAAAAAAATGTGTTTTAGCATTTTTTTTGCCTGAAAATTGAAATTTTTCTAGCACAGTACAAATCGACTTTTTGGGCCAAAAAAACGTGTTTTAGCATTTTTTTTGCCTGAAAATTGAAATTTTTCTAGCACAGTACAAATCGACTTTTTGGGCCAAAAAAACGTGTTTTAGCATTTTTTTTGCCTGAAAATTGAAATTTTTCTAGCACAGTACAAATCGACTTTTTGGGCCAAAAAAACGTGTTTTAGCATTTTTTTTGCCTGAAAATTGAAATTTTTCTAGCACAGTACAAATCGACTTTTTGGGCCAAAAAAACGTGTTTTAGCATTTTTTTTGCCTGAAAATTGAAATTTTTCTAGCACAGTACAAATCGACTTTTTGGGCCAAAAAAACGTGTTTTGGCATTTTTTTTGCCTGAAAATTGAAATTTTTCTAGCACAGTACAAATCGACTTTTTGGCCAAAAAAACGTGTTTTAGCATTTTTTTTGCCTGAAAATTGAAATTTTTCTAGCACAGTACAAATCGACTTTTTGGGCCAAAAAATCGTGTTTTAGCATTTTTTTTGCCTGAAAATTGTATTTTTCTAGCACAGTGCAAATCGACTTTTTGGGCCAAAAAAACGTGTTTTAGCATTTTTTTTGCCTGAAAATTGAAATTTTTCTAGCACAGTACAAATCGACTTTTTGGGCCAAAAAAACGTGTTTTAGCATTTTTTTTGCCTGAAAATTGAAATTTTTCTAGCACAGTACAAATCGACTTTTTGGGCCAAAAAAACGTGTTTTAGCATTTTTTTTGCCTGAAAATTGAAATTTTTCTAGCACAGTACAAATCGACTTTTTGGACCAAAAAAACGTGTTTTAGCATTTTTTTTGCCTGAAAATTGAAATTTTTCTAGCACAGTACAAATCGACTTTTTGGGCCAAAAAAACGTGTTTTAGCATTTTTTTTGCCTGAAAATTGAAATTTTTCTAGCACAGTACAAATCGACTTTTTGGGCCAAAAAAACGTGTTTTAGCATTTTTTTTGCCTGAAAATTGAAATTTTTCTAGCACAGTACAAATCGACTTTTTGGGCCAAAAAAACGTGTTTTAGCATTTTTTTTGCCTGAAAATTGAAATTTTTCTAGCACAGTACAATCGACTTTTTGGGCCAAAAAAACGTGTTTTAGCATTTTTTTTGCCTGAAAATTGAAATTTTTCTAGCACAGTACAAATCGACTTTTTGGGCCAAAAAACGTGTTTTAGCATTTTTTTTGCCTGAAAATTGAAATTTTTCTAGCACAGTACAAATCGACTTTTTGGGCCAAAAAATCGTGTTTTAGCATTTTTTTTGCCTGAAAATTGTATTTTTTCTAGCACAGTGCAAATCGACTTTTTGGGCCAAAAAAACGTGTTTTAGCATTTTTTTTGCCTGAAAATTGAAATTTTTCTAGCACAGTACAAATCGACTTTTTGGGCCAAAAAAACGTGTTTTAGCATTTTTTTTGCCTGAAAATTGAAATTTTTCTAGCACAGTACAAATCGACTTTTTGGGCCAAAAAAACGTGTTTTAGCATTTTTTTTGCCTGAAAATTGAAATTTTTCTAGCACAGTACAAATCGACTTTTTGGACCAAAAAAACGTGTTTTAGCATTTTTTTTGCCTGAAAATTGAAATTTTTCTAGCACAGTACAAATCGACTTTTTGGGCCAAAAAACGTGTTTTAGCATTTTTTTTGCCTGAAATTGAAATTTTTCTAGCACAGTACAAATCGACTTTTTGGGCCAAAAAAACGTGTTTTAGCATTTTTTTTGCCTGAAAATTGAAATTTTTCTAGCACAGTACAAATCGACTTTTTGGGCCAAAAAAATGTGTTTTAGCATTTTTTTTGCCTGAAAATTGAAATTTTTCTAGCACAGTACAAATCGACTTTTTGGGCCAAAAAACGTGTTTTAGTATTTTTTTTGCCTGAAAATTGAAATTTTTCTAGCACAGTACAAATCGACTTTTTGGGCCAAAAAAACGTGTTCTAGCATTTTTTTTGCCTGAAAATTGAAATTTTTCTAGCACAGTACAAATCGACTTTTTGGGCCAAAAAACGTGTTTTAGCATTTTTTTTGCCTGAAAATTGAAATTTTTCTAGCACAGTACAAATCGACTTTTTGGGCCAAAAAAACGTGTTCTAGCATTTTTTTTGCCCGAAAATTGAAATTTTTCTACCACAGTACAAATCGACTTTTTGGGCCAAAAAAACGTGTTTTAGCATTTTTTTTGCCTGAAAATTGAAATTTTTTCTAGCACAGTACAAATCGACTTTTTGGGCCAAAAAAACGTGTTTTAGCATTTTTTTTGCCTGAAAATTGAAATTTTTCTAGCACAGTACAAATCGACTTTTTGGGCCAAAAAAACGTGTTTTAGCATTTTTTTTGCCTGAAAATTTAAATTTTTCTAGCACAGTACAAATCGACTTTTTGGGCCAAAAAAACGTGTTTTAGTATTTTTTTTGCCTGAAAATTGAAATTTTTCTAGCACAGTACAAATCGACTTTTTGGGCCAAAAAAACGTGTTTTAGCATTTTTTTTTGCCTGAAAATTGAAATTTTTCTAGCACAGTACAAATCGACTTTTTGGGCCAAAAAAACGTGTTTTAGCATTTTTTTTGCCTGAAATTGAAATTTTTCTAGCACAGTACAAATCGACTTTTTGGGCCAAAAAAACGTGTTTTAGCATTTTTTTTGCCTGAAAATTGAAATTTTTCTAGCACAGTACAAATCGACTTTTTGGGCCAAAAAAACGTGTTTTAGCATTTTTTTTGCCTGAAAATTGAAATTTTTCTAGCACAGTACAAATCGACTTTTTGGGCCAAAAAAACGTGTTTTAGCATTTTTTTTGCCTGAAAATTGAAATTTTTCTAGCACAGTACAAATCGACTTTTTGGGCCAAAAAAACGTGTTTTAGCATTTTTTTTGCCTGAAAATTGAAATTTTTCTAGCACAGTACAAATCGACTTTTTGGGCCAAAAAAAACGTGTTTTAGCATTTTTTTTGCCTGAAAATTGAAATTTTTCTAGCACAGTACAAATCGACTTTTTGGGCCAAAAAAACGTGTTTTAGCATTTTTTTTGCATGAAAATTGAAATTTTTCTAGCACAGTACAAATCGACTTTTTGGGCCAAAAAACGTGTTTTAGCATTTTTTGCCTGAAAATTGAAATTTTTCTAGCACAGTACAAATCGACTTTTTGGGCCAAAAAAACGTGTTTTAGCATTTTTTTTGCCTGAAAATTGAAATTTTTCTAGCACAGTACAAATCGACTTTTTGGGCCAAAAAAAACGTGTTTTAGCATTTTTTTTTGCCTGAAAATTGAAATTTTTCTAGCACAGTACAAATCGACTTTTTGGGCCAAAAAAACGTGTTTTAGCATTTTTTTTGCCTGAAAATTGAAATTTTTCTAGCACAGTACAAATCGACTTTTTGGGCCAAAAAAACGTGTTTTAGCATTTTTTTTGCCTGAAAATTGAAATTTTTCTAGCACAGTACAAATCGACTTTTTGGGCCAAAAAAACGTGTTTTAGCATTTTTTTTTGCCTGAAAATTGAAATTTTTCTAGCACAGTACAAATCGACTTTTTGGGCCAAAAAAACGTGTTTTAGCATTTTTTTTGCCTGAAAATTGAAATTTTTCTAGCACAGTACAAATCGACTTTTTGGGCCAAAAAAACGTGTTTTAGCATTCTTTTTGCCTGAAAATTGAATTTTTTTCTAGCACAGTAGAAATCGACTTTTTGGGCCAAAAAAACGTGTTTTAGCATTTTTTTTTGCCTGAAAATTGAAATTTTTCTAGCACAGTACAAATCGACTTTTTGGGCCAAAAAAACGTGTTTTAGCATTTTTTTTGCCTGAAAATTGAAATTTTTCTAGCACAGTACAAATCGACTTTTTGGGCCATAAAAACGTGTTTTAGCATTTTTTTTGCCTGAAAATTGAAATTTTTCTAGCACAGTACAAATCGACTTTTTGGGCCAAAAAAACGGGTTTTAGCATTTTTTTTGCCTGAAAATTGAAATTTTTCTAGCACAGTACAAATCGACTTTTTGGGCCAAAAAAACGTGTTTTAGCATTTTTTTTGCCTGAAAATTGAAATTTTTCTAGCACAGTACAAATCGACTTTTTGGGCCAAAAAAACGTGTTTTAGCATTTTTTTTGCCTGAAAATTGAAATTTTTCTAGCACAGTACAAATCGACTTTTTGGGCAAAAAAAAACGTGTTTTAGCATTTTTTTTGCCTGAAAATTGAAATTTTTCTAGCACAGTACAAATCGACTTTTTGGGCCAAAAAAACGTGTTTTAGCATTTTTTTTGCCTGAAAATTGAAATTTTTCTAGCACAGTACAAATCGACTTTTTGGGCCAAAAAAACGTGTTTTAGCATTTTTTTTGCCTGAAAATTGAAATTTTTCTAGCACAGTACAAATCGACTTTTTGGGCCAAAAAAACGTGTTTTAGCATTTTTTTTGCCTGAAAATTGAAATTTTTCTAGCACAGTACAAATCGACTTTTTGGGCCAAAAAAACGTGTTTTAGCATTTTTTTTGCCTGAAAATTGAAATTTTTCTAGCACAGTACAAATCGACTTTTTGGGCCAAAAAAACGTGCTTTAGCATTTTTTTTGCCTGAAAATTGAAATTTTTCTAGCACAGTACAAATCGACTTTTTGGGCCAAAAAAACGTGTTTTAGCATTTTTTTTGCCTGAAAATTGAAATTTTTCTAGCACAGTACAAATCGACTTTTTGGGCCAAAAAAACGTGTTTTAGCATTTTTTTTGCCTGAAAATTGAAATTTTTCTAGCACAGTACAAATCGACTTTTTGGGCCAAAAAAACGTGTTTTAGCATTTTTTTTGCCTGAAAATTGAATTTTTTCTAGCACAGTACAAATCGACTTTTTGGGCCAAAAAAACGTGTTTTAGCATTTTTTTTGCCTGAAAATTGAATTTTTTCTAGCACAGTACAAATCGACTTTTTGGGCCAAAAAAACGTGTTTTAGCATTTTTTTTGCCTGAAAATTGATTTTTTTCTAGCACAGTGCAAATCGACTTTTTGGGCCATAAAAACGTGTTTTAGCATTTTTTTTGCCTGAAAATTGAAATTTTTCTAGCACAGTACAAATCGACTTTTTGGGCCATAAAAAAGGTGTTTTAGCATTTTTTTTGCCTGAAAATTGAAATTTTTCTAGCACAGTACAAATCGACTTTTTGGGCCAAAAAAACGTGTTTTAGCATTTTTTTTGCCTGAAAATTGAAATTTTTCTAGCACAGTACAAATCGACTTTTTGGGCCAAAAAAACGTGTTTTAGCATTTTTTTGCCTGAAAATTGAAATTTTTCTAGCACAGTACAAATCGACTTTTTGGGCCAAAAAACGTGTTTTAGCATTTTTTTTGCCTGAAAATTGAAATTTTTCTAGCACAGTACAAATCGACTTTTTGGGCAAAAAAAAACGTGTTTTAGCATTTTTTTTGCCTGAAAATTGAAATTTTTCTAGCACAGTACAAATCGACTTTTTGGGCCAAAAAAACGTGTTTTAGCATTTTTTTTGCCTGAAAATTGAAATTTTTCTAGCACAGTACAAATCGACTTTTTGGGCCAAAAAAACGTGTTTTAGCATTTTTTTTTGCCTGAAAATTGAAATTTTTCTAGCACAGTACAAATCGACTTTTTGGGCCAAAAAAACGTGTTTTAGCATTTTTTTTGCCTGAAAATTGAAATTTTTCTAGCACAGTACAAATAGACTTTTTGGGCCAAAAAAACGTGTTTTAGCATTTTTTTTGCCTGAAAATTGAAATTTTTCTAGCACAGTACAAATCGACTTTTTGGGCCAAAAAAACGTGTTTTAGCATTTTTTTTGCCTGAAAATTGAATTTTTCTAGCACAGTACAAATCGACTTTTTGGGCCAAAAAAACGTGTTTTAGCATTTTTTTTGCCTGAAAATTGAAATTTTTCTAGCACAGTACAAATCGACTTTTTGGGCCAAAAAAACGTGCTTTAGCATTTTTTTTGCCTGAAAATTGAAATTTTTCTAGCACAGTACAAATCGACTTTTTGGGCCAAAAAAACGTGTTTTAGCATTTTTTTTGCCTGAAAATTGAAATTTTTCTAGCACAGTACAAATCGACTTTTTGGGCCAAAAAAACGTGTTTTAACATTTTTTTTGCCTGAAAATTGAAATTTTTCTAGCACAGTACAAATCGACTTTTTGGGCCAAAAAAACGTGTTTTAGCATTTTTTTTGCCTGAAAATTGAATTTTTTCTAGCACAGTACAAATCGACTTTTTGGGCCAAAAAAACGTGTTTTAGCATTTTTTTTGCCTGAAAATTGAATTTTTTCTAACACAGTACAAATCGACTTTTTGGGCCAAAAAAACGTGTTTTAGCATTTTTTTTGCCTGAAAATTGAATTTTTTCTAGCACAGTGCAAATCGACTTTTTGGGCCATAAAAACGTGTTTTAGCATTTTTTTTGCCTGAAAATTGAATTTTTTCTAGCACAGTACAAATCGACTTTTTGGGCCAAAAAAACGTGTTTTAGCATTTTTTTTGCCTGAAAATTGAAATTTTTCTAGCACAGTACAAATCGACTTTTTGGGCCAAAAAAACGTGTTTTAGCATTTTTTTTGCCTGCAATTGAAATTTTTCTAGCACAGTACAAATCGACTTTTTGGGCCAAAAAAACGTGTTTTAGCATTTTTTTTGCCTGAAAATTGAAATTTTTCTAGCACAGTACAAATCGACTTTTTGGGCCAAAAAAACGTGTTTTAGCATTTTTTTTGCCTGAAAATTGAAATTTTTCTAGCACAGTACAAATCGACTTTTTGGGCCAAAAAAACGTGTTTTAGCATTTTTTTTGCCTGAAAATTGAAATTTTTCTAGCACAGTACAAATCGACTTTTTGGGCCAAAAAAACGTGTTTTAGCATTTTTTTTGCCTGAAAATTGAAATTTTTCTAGCACAGTACAAATCGACTTTTTGGGCCAAAAAAACGTGTTTTAGCATTTTTTTTGCCTGAAAATTGATTTTTTTCTAGCACAGTGCAAATCGACTTTTTGGGCCATAAAAACGTGTTTTAGCATTTTTTTTGCCTGAAAATTGAAATTTTTCTAGCACAGTACAAATCGACTTTTTGGGCCATAAAAAAGGTGTTTTAGCATTTTTTTTGCCTGAAAATTGAAATTTTTCTAGCACAGTACAAATCGACTTTTTGGGCCAAAAAAACGTGTTTTAGCATTTTTTTTGCCTGAAAATTGAAATTTTTCTAGCACAGTACAAATCGACTTTTTGGGCCAAAAAAACGTGTTTTAGCATTTTTTTTGCCTGAAAATTGAAATTTTTCTAGCACAGTACAAATCGACTTTTTGGGCCAAAAAAACGTGTTTTAGCATTTTTTTTGCCTGAAAATTGAAATTTTTCTAGCACAGTACAAATCGACTTTTTGGGCAAAAAAAAACGTGTTTTAGCATTTTTTTTGCCTGAAAATTGAAATTTTTCTAGCACAGTACAAATCGACTTTTTGGGCCAAAAAAACGTGTTTTAGCATTTTTTTTGCCTGAAAATTGAAATTTTTCTAGCACAGTACAAATCGACTTTTTGGGCCAAAAAACGTGTTTTAGCATTTTTTTTTGCCTGAAAATTGAAATTTTTCTAGCACAGTACAAATCGACTTTTTGGGCCAAAAAAACGTGTTTTAGCATTTTTTTTGCCTGAAAATTGAAATTTTTCTAGCACAGTACAAATAGACTTTTTGGGCCAAAAAAACGTGTTTTAGCATTTTTTTTGCCTGAAAATTGAAATTTTTCTAGCACAGTACAAATCGACTTTTTGGGCCAAAAAAACGTGTTTTAGCATTTTTTTTGCCTGAAAATTGAATTTTTTCTAGCACAGTACAAATCGACTTTTTGGGCCAAAAAAACGTGTTTTAGCATTTTTTTTGCCTGAAAATTGAAATTTTTCTAGCACAGTACAAATCGACTTTTTGGGCCAAAAAACGTGCTTTAGCATTTTTTTTGCCTGAAAATTGAAATTTTTCTAGCACAGTACAAATCGACTTTTTGGGCCAAAAAAACGTGTTTTAGCATTTTTTTTGCCTGAAAATTGAAATTTTTCTAGCACAGTACAAATCGACTTTTTGGGCCAAAAAAACGTGTTTTAACATTTTTTTTGCCTGAAAATTGAAATTTTTCTAGCACAGTACAAATCGACTTTTTGGGCCAAAAAAACGTGTTTTAGCATTTTTTTTGCCTGAAAATTGAATTTTTTCTAGCACAGTACAAATCGACTTTTTGGGCCAAAAAAACGTGTTTTAGCATTTTTTTGCCTGAAAATTGAATTTTTTCTAGCACAGTACAAATCGACTTTTTGGGCCAAAAAAACGTGTTTTAGCATTTTTTTTGCCTGAAAATTGAATTTTTTCTAGCACAGTGCAAATCGACTTTTTGGGCCATAAAAACGTGTTTTAGCATTTTTTTTGCCTGAAAATTGAATTTTTTCTAGCACAGTACAAATCGACTTTTTGGGCCAAAAAAACGTGTTTTAGCATTTTTTTTGCCTGAAAATTGAAATTTTTCTAGCACAGTACAAATCGACTTTTTGGGCCAAAAAAACGTGTTTTAGCATTTTTTTTGCCTGCAATTGAAATTTTTCTAGCACAGTACAAATCGACTTTTTGGGCCAAAAAAACGTGTTTTAGCATTTTTTTTGCCTGAAAATTGAAATTTTTCTAGCACAGTACAAATCGACTTTTTGGGCCAAAAAAACGTGTTTTAGCATTTTTTTTGCCTGAAAATTGAAATTTTTCTAGCACAGTACAAATCGACTTTTTGGGCCAAAAAAACGTGTTTTAGCATTTTTTTTGCCTGAAAATTGAAATTTTTCTAGCACAGTACAAATCGACTTTTTGGGCCAAAAAAACGTGTTTTAGCATTTTTTTTGCCTGAAAATTGAAATTTTTCTAGCACAGTACAAATCGACTTTTTGGGCCAAAAAAACGTGTTTTAGCATTTTTTTTGCCTGAAAATTGAAATTTTTCTAGCACAGTACAAATCGACTTTTTGGGCCAAAAAAACGTGTTTTAGCATTTTTTTTGCCTGAAAATTGAAATTTTTCTAGCACAGTACAAATCGACTTTTTGGGCCAAAAAAATGTGTTTTAGCATTTTTTTTGCCTGAAAATTGAAATTTTTCTAGCACAGTACAAATCGACTTTTTGGGCCAAAAAACGTGTTCTAGCATTTTTTTTGCCTGCAATTGAAATTTTTCTAGCACAGTACAAATCGACTTTTTGGGCCAAAAAAACGTGTTTTAGCATTTTTTTTGCCTGAAAATTGAAATTTTTCTAGCACAGTACAAATCGACTTTTTGGGCCAAAAAAACGTGTTTTAGCATTTTTTTTGCCTGAAAATTGAAATTTTACTAGCACAGTACAAATCGACTTTTTGGGCCAAAAAAACGTGTTTTAGCATTTTTTTTGCCCGAAAATTGAAATTTTTCTAGCACAGTACAAATCGACTTTTTGGGCCAAAAAAACGTGTTTTAGCATTTTTTTGCCTGAAAATTGAAATTTTTCTAGCACAGTACAAATCGACTTTTTGGGCCAAAAAAACGTGTTTTAGCATTTTTTTTGCCTGAAAATTGAAATTTTTCTAGCACAGTACAAATCGACTTTTTGGGCCAAAAAAACGTGTTTTAGCATTTTTTTTGCCTGAAAATTGAAATTTTTCTAGCATAGTACAAATCGACTTTTTGGGCCAAAAAAACGTGTTTTAGCATTTTTTTTGCCTGCAATTGAAATTTTTCTAGCACAGTACAAATCGACTTTTTGGGCCAAAAAAACGTGTTTTAGCATTTTTTTTGCCTGAAAATTGAAATTTTTCTAGCACAGTACAAATCGACTTTTTGGGCCAAAAAAACGTGTTTTAGCATTTTTTTTGCCTGAAAATTGAAATTTTTCTAGCACAGTACAAATCGACTTTTTGGGCCAAAAAAATGTGTTTTGGCATTTTTTTTGCCTGAAATTGAAATTTTTCTAGCACAGTACAAATCGACTTTTTGGACCATAAAAACGTGTTTTAGCATTTTTTTTGCCTGAAAATTGAAATTTTTCTAGCACAGTACAAATCGACTTTTTGGGCCAAAAAAACGTGTTTTAGCATTTTTTTTGCCTGAAAATTGAAATTTTTCTAGCTCAGTACAAATCGACTTTTTGGGCCAAAAAACGTGTTTTAGCATTTTTTTTGCCTGAAAATTTAAATTTTTCTAGCACAGTACAAATCGACTTTTTGGGCCAAAAAAACGTGTTTTAGCATTTTTTTTGCCTGAAAATTGAAATTTTTCTAGCACAGTACAAATCGACTTTTTGGGCCAAAAAAAACGTGTTTTAGCATTTTTTTTGCCTGAAAATTGAAATTTTTCTAGCACAGTACAAATCGACTTTTTGGGCCAAAAAAACGTGTTTTAGCATTTTTTTTGCCTGAAAATTGAAATTTTTCTAGCACAGTACAAATCGACTTTTTGGGCCAAAAAAACGTGTTTTAGCATTTTTTTTGCCTGAAAATTGAAATTTTTCTAGCACAGTACAAATCGACTTTTTGGGCCAAAAAAACGTGTTTTAGCATTTTTTTTGCCTGAAAATTGAAATTTTTCTAGCACAGTACAAATCGACTTTTTGGGCCAAAAAAACGTGTTTTAGCATTTTTTTTTGCCTAAAAATTGAAATTTTTCTAGCACAGTACAAATCGACTTTTTGGGCCAAAAAAACGTGTTTTAGCATTTTTTTTGCCTGAAAATTGAAATTTTTCTAGCACAGTACAAATCGACTTTTTGGGCCAAAAAAACGTGTTTTAGCATTTTTTTTGCCTGAAAATTGAAATTTTTCTAGCACAGTACAAATCGACTTTTTGGGCCAAAAAAACGTGTTTTAGCATTTTTTTTGCCTGAAAATTGAAATTTTTCTAGCACAGTACAAATCGACTTTTTGGGCCAAAAAAAACGTGTTTTAGCATTTTTTTTGCCTGAAATTGAAATTTTTCTAGCACAGTACAAATCGACTTTTTGGGCCAAAAAAACGTGTTTTAGCATTTTTTTTGCCAGAAAATTGAAATTTTTCTAGCACAGTACAAATCGACTTTTTGGGCCAAAAAAACGTGTTTTAGCATTTTTTTTGCCTAAAAATTGAAATTTTTCTAGCACAGTACAAATCGACTTTTTGGGCCAAAAAAACGTGTTTTAGCATTTTTTTTGCCTGAAAATTGAAATTTTTCTAGCACAGTACAAATCGACTTTTTGGGCCAAAAAAACGTGTTTTAGCATTTTTTTTGCCTGAAAATTGAAATTTTTCTAGCACAGTACAAATCGACTTTTTGGGCCAAAAAAACGTGTTTTAGCATTTTTTTGCCTGAAAATTGAAATTTTTCTAGCACAGTACAAATCGACTTTTTGGGCCAAAAAAACGTGTTTTAGCATTTTTTTTGCCTGAAAATAGAATTTTTTCTAGCACAGTACAAATCGACTTTTGGGCCAAAAAAACGTGTTTTAGCATTTTTTTTGCCTGAAAATTGATTTTTTCTAGCACAGTACAAATCGACTTTTTTGGCAAAAAAAACGTGTTTTAGCATTTTTTTTGCCTGAAAATTGATTTTTTTCTAGCACAGTGCAAATCGACTTTTTGGGCCATAAAAACATGTTTTAGCATTTTTTTTGCCTGAAAATTGAATTTTTTCTAGCACAGTACAAATCGACTTTTTGGGCCAAAAAAACGTGTTTTAGCATTTTTTTTGCCTGAAAATTGAAATTTTTCTAGCACAGTACAAATCGACTTTTTGGGCCAAAAAAACGTGTTTTAGCATTTTTTTTGCCTGAAATTGAAATTTTTCTAGCACAGTACAAATCGACTTTTTGGGCCAAAAAAACGTGTTTTAGCATTTTTTTTGCCTGAAAATTGAAATTTTTCTAGCACAGTACAAATCGACTTTTTGGGCCAAAAAAACGTGTTTTAGCATTTTTTTTGCCTGAAATTGAAATTTTTCTAGCACAGTACAAATCGACTTTTTGGGCCAAAAAAACGTGTTTTAGCATTTTTTTTGCCTGAAAATTGAAATTTTTCTAGCACAGTACAAATCGACTTTTTGGGCCAAAAAAACGTGTTTTAGCATTTTTTTTTGCCTGAAAATTGAAATTTTTCTAGCACAGTACAAATCGACTTTTTGGGCCAAAAAAACGTGTTTTAGCATTTTTTTTGCCTGAAAATTGAAATTTTCTAGCACAGTACAAATCGACTTTTTGGGCCAAAAAAACGTGTTTTAGCATTTTTTTTGCCTGAAAATTGAAATTTTTCTAGCACAGTACAAATCGACTTTTTGGGCCAAAAAAACGTGTTTTAGCATTTTTTTTGCCTGAAAATTGAAATTTTTCTAGCACAGTACAAATCGACTTTTTGGGCCAAAAAAACGTGTTTTAGCATTTTTTTTGCCTGAAAATTGAAATTTTTCTAGCACAGTACAAATCGACTTTTTGGGCCAAAAAAACGTGTTTTAGCATTTTTTTTGCCTGAAAATTGAAATTTTTCTAGCACAGTACAAATCGACTTTTTGGGCCAAAAAAACGTGTTTTAGCATTTTTTTTTGCCTGAAAATTGAAATTTTTCTAGCACAGTACAAATCGACTTTTTGGGCCAAAAAAACGTGTTTTAGCATTTTTTTTGCCTGAAAATTGAAATTTTTCTAGCACAGTACAAATCGACTTTTTGGGCCAAAAAAACGTGTTTAGCATTTTTTTTGCCTGAAAATTGAAATTTTTCTAGCACAGTACAAATCGACTTTTTGGGCCAAAAAAACGTGTTTTAGCATTTTTTTTGCCTGAAAATTGAAATTTTTCTAGCACAGTACAAATCGACTTTTTGGGCCAAAAAAACGTGTTTTAGCATTTTTTTTTGCCTGAAAATTGAAATTTTTCTAGCACAGTACAAATCG
>JAWZYT010004796.1:0-66886 GCA_034508575.1 Petrolisthes manimaculis
CATAACTATTTCTTCAATCACCCATACCCACTGCTAACCTCACCCACCACCATCTCACCCCCACCACCAACCTCACCCACAACCTCCTTCCCTCTCTTCACCCACCCACATCCACCAACCTCCCACTCACCCACTACCACCTTCCCTCCCTTCACCCACCCACATCCCACCACCACCACCCCCCACCCCCACTGGTACAAAAAGGTCATGATAACCGAGAATAACACCCATCCAAGGCCAGAGCCACCACACCCACCCACACCCACCCACTCCCCCACCCACCCACACACACACACCCTCCCACCCTCACCTGAACACCATGGTAATTAGGGAGCATCCGGCACGCATACAGTATATCCCACCTGTATACAATTTAACCTCGTATCTACCTGAGCCAAAAGCCAAAACAAACAAAAGTTGAAAACAAATCATTCTTGGGTTGTGGTAGTAAAACTATAACTACCTTGGTATATTATGATTATGTTCTTAAAAATATATATATACTGAAGTTTCATTTTCTTCTCTTGTTCATTTTACTTGCTGTATAGTTATGAAAAGGATCCCTAACTTTGTTTAACCTAAAGATATAATATACTATGGTTGGGTTAGCCATTGGATATTCTTTCTCGTTGTATTTCCCAGATAAGTTCATCTCATATATGCGAACTATAGGAAGCAAATCTAATTACTTAACCTATCCTAACATAACATAATATAACTTAACAACATACCCCAACATAATTTATCATACCCTAACGTAACATAACAACATAACATAACATACCCTAACATACCCTAACCTAACCGAGCTGAGAGGGTGCACAGACGGCAGTGATATTGAGACGAGCGTGTATATAGAAGGGAAATAATGTATCCGGGTCGCAGGTGAGTGATCGTACCTTACTCTCTATTACCCCTGGGTGCTGTGTGTGTGTGTGTAAAGAAGGGGAGAGAGGAGGGGGAGGGGGGGAGATGTGTGTGTGTGTGTGTGCGTGCAAAGAAGATGAAGGTGTGTTTGGGTGTGAGAGGAAGGGAGGGGAATAAGTTGTTGTGGCCTTGCTTTATCCCCCCACCTCTCTCTCTCTCTCTCTCTCTCTCTCTCTCTCTCTCTCTCTCTCTCTTGTGTGTGATCTTTGTATTCAATTATAACTCTTCTTTCTTATCTTTTTCTCTCCTCTCTTGTAGATTATCCTTTCATTCATTCATATCTGTTTCTCCATCCCTCCCCTTTCCTCTGTGCTACACGTTCATTCATCCTAACACACACACACACACACACACGTCTCCAACTTCACGCTCCCTTCTTTAATATCTTTTTATATCCACTTCCCTCGCAGTCCCCCCCATTTCTTTCTCCCACTCTTATTAAGTGGGTACTACATACAGTGTCTGTGGTAAATCTGGAGCAACTGATTCCTTTAAACCATTTCAATCAACAGGCCACCTTTATGATTGTTCATCTGGTCCCGTCTACTGGTATACTTTGGAGGATTCAAGGAGCTCAAATGTACCAAGAGATATTATAGTATTTCCTTAACTGCACACATTTGTATATCGTCTCCAGGTGTAGTGAAGTGAATGAGATTAAGGGGAGGTACTCTTATTTGTGAATTGGAAGATCTGTGATTTCCCCCAATTATGTTAGGAAACAGACGACCTTATTATTACTAACAGGGATTTTGTTCCGTTGCATCGTTGAGAGGAAGCAGTTGCCCTCCAATTTATCGTCAAAAGAATGTTTCCTTAACTTCCCCGACGATGGATGAAAATAGAACACGTGAATGGCCCTTGCTTGTGGTGTAAGAGATACTTGGTGTTGAGGTGGTGGATGGTAGTGTGGTAAATGTTGTGGTTGAAGTGGTTTAAGAGGTACTTGGTGTTCTGGTGGATGATAGTGTGGTAAATGTTGTGGTTGAAGTGGTTTAAGAGGTACTTGGTGTATTGGTGGTTGGTAGTGCATGTGGTTGATGTGGTTAAGAGGATACTTGGTGTTGTGGTGTTTGGTAGTGTGGTTGATGTGGTATAAGGATGAGTACAGTACTGTGGTGTTGTGCTTGTTAGGTGAGGGACGTGTTATCAAGGAGGGAGATGTAAGGGTGATAGAAGGGTAGATAGACAGGGTATACTGCTTCAAGGATAATTAGTTCGGGTAATTACAGAGTGCTACGTAGTGATAAGTTGAGGAGGGAGTAATGACGAACCAGCTTATAATACCAGATCACACACATTTAGTTCATCTCTCTCTCTCTCTTCTCTCTCTCTCTCTCTCTCCTCTCTCTCTCTCTCTCTCTCTCTCTCTCTCTCTCTCTCTCTCTCTCTCTCTCTCTCTCTCTCTCATACGTACAGTTGCCTCCACTAGTAACGAGCACAGAGTCCTTTAGGTTTGAATAAATCTGGCACCACTGTGTTTGTGTACTCGTAATAATAATAGTAAATGAATAAACAAATTGTATTCCCCATGAGGACCCCATGTAAACAAACCAACACAGTGGTGCCTCATTTCACCAAACCCACCGTACACTGTGCTCGTTACTAGTGGAGGCGATTGTTCTAAAGGTATACTAACTCCATAATCATTAAACCAAAGATCTGTGTCGTCTGTCTCTTTGATCACCACTCCACTCGATCCCCCCTCACCTGTATCTCCCCCCTCCCCACCTGTATCCCCCCTCTCTCACCCTATCCCCTCCCCCACATCCTCACACGGGGAAAAAACATGGGGGGTGGCGGAGGAGGAGGACACCATGAAGGAAGGAAGGAAGGAAGGACAGAGTAGGAGTAGGAGGGATGGGACCACTACTTCACTGCCAACGCCACATTCATTACTTACGACTTTGGAGACTCCTTTCCTGTTTTCTTATCTTTACTGCCACATCCTTTATTTTCACTCCTTCCTTCCTCTATCCACACCTGCTGCTTCCTTCCTTCCTCCCTCCCTTCCTTCCTTCCCTTTTCCTCTTCCCTCATTTCGTTTCTTTTGTTCATTTTGCCTCTTCCTTCATATATTGTCCTGTTCCCTATATTTCCATTCTCTTTACTTTCCTCCTCATCCTCTCTCCGTTTTTAGTGTCGCTTCCCTTCTCTTATTTATATATATGTATCTTTCCATCTCCATCTC
Organism: Petrolisthes manimaculis; assembly: GCA_034508575.1. Classification (NCBI taxonomy): domain Eukaryota; kingdom Metazoa; phylum Arthropoda; class Malacostraca; order Decapoda; family Porcellanidae; genus Petrolisthes; species Petrolisthes manimaculis. The sequence continues at coordinate 3,119 of JAWZYT010004796.1, forward strand.
TTCACAATTATAACCTCCTTCATAAGTCCCATACCATCCAGTCTCCTACCCTATACCAAGTCGTCTCTATCTAGTCTTACCCTTTATTTATCTCCCTCCACCCTTCCCAAGAAATTAATAACCTCTCTACCACCACCACTTATACCCAGATTTTGCTTACTCATTTTCCCATTCTCCACACATCATCCCTTTTCCCCTCCCCTCTGCCTAGAAGCGGTTTATGTTGTGATGATAAAGGGGAAAGAGTGGGGGGGGGTTGAGAGTAGAGTGGAGCTGCTACATGTAAACAGTAATTATAAGAAGGTGTGTTTATCCCTCTTTGTGGTGACCCGTTTGTTCTCTTTACACTCTGCATGTGTAAAAAATAGAAAAGAAAATTTGGGTCTGTTCTGTTCACACCAATTTCTAGATAGAGAGGCTAAGGAGATGGATGTTGTTTGACAGAGAGACAGGGAGAGAATGATGAGTGAGGCAGTGAATGAGAGGTGAGTCAGGTGAAGAGAGAAATTTACACCATCACCACATGACATCATACACTGTTAGACACACACACACACACACACACACACACACGGGGTAGAAGGATCATAGAGTAATCTTATTCGGAGAGCTTCATTCTGCCCGCCCTGCCCTACCCTACCCTATCCTACCCTTTCTTATCTTACCCTGCCCTTCCCTTTCTTATCCTATCCTACCCTTCCCTTTCTTATCTTACCCTTCCCTTTCTTATCTTACCCTGCCCTTCCCTTTCTTATCTTACCCTGCCCTTCCCTTTCTTATCCTATCCTACCCTGCCCTTTCTTATCCTACCCTACCCTGCCCTTTCTTATCCTATACTACCCTACCCTATCCTATGCAAAGTAGTTCAGTAATTGTCTATAACTGTTTTACGACGAGTAGTTTTCGAGTGTTGCTACCAAGTTAAATAGAGCTACTATATTTACCTTGGTTGCTACAAATCATTAGCGCCGTGTACTGTATGTATTCTTGTGACCAATAAGTACAACGTGTGGAAAAAGTAACGTTTACAAGGGTAACTTTAGTAATAATTATAATACAATGTGTTTTATGGGGATAGTAGTATACTTTTTTTAGTTCATTAAAGTTCCTTGATTCCGCCAAAGTGTGCCAAGAAACAGGACCAGATTAATAAAAAAATAAGCATAGCCTGTTGTTGTTTGGAATAACTTGGAGGAATTATTTGTAGCAGCAACAGCAACGGTATCTGAAGGAACAGGTCAGTGTAATATGATGTTGAAACAGAAGGAAGGAAGGAAGAAGCAGGATGGGGGCCGGGGGTTGAGGTTGGTGGGAAGGATTGAATAGAAGGAAGGAAGGAAGGAGGTAATAAGAGGCAGGCAGGCAGATAGGGGGTCGGGGTGGGGTAAAGAAGGACGGAAGAGGCAGGCAGACAGGGGGTCAGGGATATGGTGGGTTGAGGTAGGGAGGTATAGGATAGTGGTTCCCCCCCTTTCCCCCCACCCTCAACGAACAGCAGCAGCAGCGGAAGTGGTTCGTGACCCCCACTACCACTCCCGTATTAGTTCCCCCTCCCCTTGGCTCTACTCACCATTTTTGCTGTCCCCCCACTCACCACCACCACCACTCCTGCTGTCCCCCACTCACCACCACCACCACCACCACCACTCCTGCTGTCCCCCACCACTCCTGTCCTCCACTCACCACCACCACTCCTGTTTCACACGCCTCTCAGTGATGTATCCCACCCCTTCCACCACTTTTCCATCTACAGTCCATCCTCATATCCTTCCTTCCCTTCCCTTCCTCCACACATCCTTCCCGTTTGTGTTTTGTTGTCCCTATCCACCACTCTTACCATTATCCTTTCTCCACCACTACCACTACAACTGTCATCACTACCATCCCATACTATACCATGCTCATCAACACTACTATCACTATTACTACTACTACTACTACTGTCCCTCTCAATATATTTCCCTCACCACTGCTAAATATTTTACTTTTATGCATCATACCTTTTTCTGACCACCACCATAATCCCTGCACTGGCACTGCTATGGTAACTATTGTTGCTAAAATTGTTGCTGTCGGAAAGGAAGACAGACCATTATTACATCCCTTCCTTCCTTTCCTTTCCTTTCCTTTCCTTTCCTTTCCTTTCCTTTCCTTTCCTTTCCTTTCCTTTCCTTTCATTTTATTTCATTTCATTTCATTCCCTTCCTTCCTTCCTTCTTTCCTGCCAGACAGCTCTCTTCATTCCATTCCACTTTTGTCTCTATTTCCTACCATTTAACACGGTGTCTACAGTACCACATTACCATCACATCACCATTTTCTTAACATCGTAATCATAACATCATAATCGCCACTACTGTATACCACCACTAGACCTACTATACTACCTATTGCCACTACTACCCCTACTACTATTACCAACACTACCCCTACTACTATTACCACCACTAAAACAACCACTCCACAACAACACAACAACAAACCTTCCCACACATCAACATTGTTAACGTTCTCTTTCATCATAAAGTTAATGGTAAAATTCAATATGTCACGAGTCACCAGCAGCTGCCACACCACTACCACTATCACCTCTACTACCACCACCACCACAACTACCATCATCATCATCACAACCACTACCACTACCATAATCATCTCAACCACTACAACTACCATCATCATCACAACCACTACCACTATCACAATCAGTTTAATACTATACAACTACAACCAGTATCGTCATAACTACTTCACTTATTACTACAATTTCTGCGACTATAGTAACACACACACACACACACTCACTCACTCACACACACACACACACACACACACACACACACACACACACACACACACACACACACACACACACACACACACACACTCACTCACTCACTCACTCACTCACACACACACACACACACACACACACACTCACACGTTACTTAAATTAGCACAACACACACGCACACACACACGCGTTACTTAAATTAACACAACAATCACAAACACACGTCACTTGGATTAGCACAACCATAAGGACACCAAGGCAATACCAATTTGTACGTATGTATCACTGCTGGCATAACTATCACACGTATTCACACAACACCAACACCACCAATGTAGTCAACTCACATTTCTACATATACCAACTTACCCACCTACCTACTCACCATACCAACCAACTCATCTAGCCTATATATATATTGTATAACACCCACCAACTAACCAACCAACCCACCCTTCACCCATCTGCAATACCTATAAATACCACCCAACTAGTCTCCTACCACACCTTTACCTGGCCAAATACCCTTCCCACTGTCCTTTCGCCCTTTGCCACCTATATCCCCCTCCCCCATCTCTTCACCCAGCCCTCCACCTCACCCTTCTATCTTCTCTATACTCCCCTTCCCTCCCCGCTTTCCTTCCTTCGTCCCTCCCTATTCTCCTACCCCTCTTCCCCTCTCTTCTTTCGTCCCTCCCTATTCTTCTACCCCTCTCCTCCTTTCTGGTTTCGTCCCTCCTTATTCTTTTATCTCTCCTCACATCCTGCCATCCCTCTTACCTCCTGGGCCACTACTATCCATTTTTCCGTGTCTGTTGTCTCTTCCATCCACTCCTTCCACTCCCTCTTCCATCCACTCCTTCCTCTCCCATGCAACATTTTCCTTCCAGTTCACTTAACCCTTACACTCCTTTGTATTATGCCACACCCACTCATTTCCCTCTTGCCACTCCATTCCACTCCTCTCCCTCTTGTTACTTATCCAGCACCACTCATGAGGGAATAAGAAAGGTGTGTGTGTGAGTGAGTGGGAAAAGCCGGAGAGGGAAGCGGAAGTGACGTCACCAGGCAGCCAGCCAGCCAGACACCAGCAGTACACTTGGGAGGGGGGGGGGGGGGGAAGGGAGGAAGAATGTAAAGAGGGCTAGAAATAGTTTTTAAATTCTGTCATAAACTAATGATCAACTTGCAAAAATAAATAAAATGCTAGAGGGACAAGACAGGAAGGAGTAAAGGGCAAGAAAGGACGATGAAAAGAACAAACAATAATTGGAGATTGAAACTGAAGATTAGGTAGAGAAATAAATTGAGAGAAGACCGCTCCTTTTTCCGGCCGGGTGTAGTCAAGGTGTGTGTTGTGTGTACGTGTGTGTGTGTGTGTGTGTAGTTAAGGTGTGGGTGTGTGTGTTTCGTGTTGTAATGGCTTAGGTATGATGGAAGGGTGTAGCAAGAATCGAAAAATATATTGTTTGTTTCTGGTAACCTGACCAGATTAACAAAAAGAATGGTGATCTGTTGTTGCTTTGAATAATATGGAGTTATTCCCTTCACTATCCATTAGATCTGTTGCTGTTTGGAGGTTCTCTGTATTCATCTTGTCTTCTGTTGTTGATTGGAAGTCCTTTGTATTCAGTTGTATTCCTATACAGTATATTCATCTTTCCTCTGTTGTTCATATGCCTTCTGTTTGCTGTGTGTAGACCCTTTGTATTTCTGTGCATTCCTTTGCCTTCTGTCATATATATAGGGCATCTTCCATCTGGACTGGTGCCAGGTCGCCGGCAACGAGTCGTCAATAACCACACCACTACCACTACACAACATTCCTCTACATTGAAACATTGGCCATATCATTAATTCCCTTTGGTTCACATACATAAGCACATACACACATACAGATACCCGGCTTTCACCCCTTGAAATAATAATACATAAGATTAAAACAGCACTGATGCCGCTTAACTACCGGGTATACGAAATACCTATACAGTACATAAAAACACAAAGTTAACATACATTACCCTCACAGCACCGTAACTATGTGGGTAGCGAGTGAGTGAAGTAGAAAGGGATGAGTGTGTGTGTGAACGAGGAAGACAGCAGAATAGAAAGGGAAGGGAGGAGGGGTGGGGTAGGGGAATAAACGTGATATATGTGATTTGTGTTTTCATCGTTATTCTCTCACCTCCTTGTTGTGTAATTATTCCAGTTTTCTCTCATTTCCTTCTGTAATACATAATATGTAGTTTCACCAATCATCTCATTTCCTCGAATTATAATCAATAACGTCGCTAATCTCTCTCTCTCTCTCTCTCTCTCTCTCTCTCTCTCTCTCTCTCTCTCTCTCTCTCTCTCTCTCTCTCTATCTCTATCTCTATCTCTATCTCTATCTCTCCTTTACCCCATCTGAATTTTTTCCTCGAATTAAAATCTATAATATCACTAGCCTAACCCTCTCTCTTTCCTAACCCCTCACTCTATACTCCCCATGCATGTCCGTCGTTTCCATGAATAGTGTGACGATGCCGAGGCCAACACAGCATCCGAATGTTCCCAGAAATGTGGGTAAAACTTCGTTGCTGTTCATATTATAAAGAATGGTCCAAGAATTTAACGGAATGTCACCCGGAAAATGTAAGATGATTGTGGTGGTGGTGGTGGTGGTGGTGGTTGTCGTCTATCCGGGAACAAGTTGACGATTGATGCAAGTTGGTTCTGGGAAAACCTGTTGTGTGTGTGTGTGTTCATTTTATAATTCGTTTTGTAAGTTATTGTGTCCCTGTTTGTATTTACATTGCGATATTCTGCCACTTAACACGAACTCAGTCAGGCTGCTTGATAGGTTGTCAGCACTGAATTCAATCTCTCTCAAACAAACAAATAACCATGTACACCATAACTATCATATTCACACCACCAACAGTGTACACTACCATGCTCATCGCTACACACACACACACTAGAAACCAGAACCATGACATTCTACAACACCATGTTTGGCTCCGACTTCCATCACCAGTTGCTATCACGCTCCTACTGTATACCACTACACCACCAACACCACTACTACCACCAACACCACTAACACCAGTATAGCCATAATCGCCTCTTCTACTACCATCACCACCACTACCTACCACCCATCACCACTACCTACCATCGCCACCAATTTCATCACCATCATCACTCGCCAACCATCCCCACTACATATTATAAAGTGTATCTACACCACATACTGGGATACTCCACCACCACCGTTACTCCAACAAGCCAAGAGTGAATGAATGAAACCGCCGGGGGGAATAAAGCCGTGTGTGTGTGCGTGCCTAGTATAATAGTTGTGTGTGTGTGTGTGTGTAGTATGATAGTAGTGGTGTACTGTACATGAGTGTGTGTGTGTGTGTTTTAGTGTAGGTGGTGTAGGCTATATGGTTTAGTACAAGTCATAATATGTTTCTTTGTATTCATTCTTACAATACACGTAAGCTAGTACCTGTTTCTACAGATATGTGCGAGCTATATTTTTTATACAACTATATACCCTAAGCGAAATCAGCACAAAAACCATTGTGCATGTTACATTCGTGCAAGAGCTGTACCATCTCGACTCCCGACATAATGCAATGTTTACAATGATATTATGGTTATTCACGGCAGCCTAATATGTATAAGAGTTGTAATGTAGCATCCTTATCACATTTTGATGATCAGAAACACACTATGATATTATATTATGTGTGTTGTGTAGTTGTTTGAATAGAGGGTCAGTATAATATTATGTTGTGTTGTTGTAAAATGGTTTAAACAAAAAGTCAGTATAATATTATGTTGTGTTGTAAAATGGTTTGAATAGAGGGTTGTTGTTGGACCAGCTGACGGTAGTACAGTAGTGTTGTGGAGGTGACCAACACTCTCTCACACTCACTCATTCCCACGACTCCCCTCTCCCTTCCCACTTTTCCCTCACTCCTCCCTCTATCACCCTTTTGTAACTCTCCTTTTTTTTTTATGATACCACTACCTTTCCACTCGGCTATATCTTCTTTAATATACTGGTAGTTTCCTTGACCCTCGTATACCATAATACTGTAGTTAGTAGAGTAAAACCAAACAGCCACGTAAGGAACACTTAGATTTATTGATGTTTGTAGGTCCTTTGTATTCCCTCGCCAGTCTCCACCTCCTACTCCTCTGCCACCGATTCATTCATTTCCTCTCCCTCCTTCAGACCCTGAAAATTACTCTAGTCAGAGTTGCCAATTTAGCTCGAAACGAACTAGATTTAGTGTATTTGCACATAATATAAAGCGAAAAAATTGTCTAACCTACACGAATTACCAGGGCATTTTTAAATGCAATATAACACGAAATTATTAACATTTAAATCTATTATCTAGCACATTTTGGATCAGTTTAGCGCCTTTAGAGACATTTTCGTTGGCAACTCTGCAGTCAATCCTCTCTCCCCTTAAATTTTTCTACTCCTTTCCTCCCTCTGTGCTCTGGTCTTGTCTCCTATCCACCATTCTGTGTATTTACCTCTCTCTCTCTCTCTCTCTCTCTCATACAATATCATTCCATTTCTCTATTTCCCTTATTCTCTCCTACCTTTATCTTTCCTCTAACTCTTCGATCCCCTCTTCCTCCATACCTCATTATTTTCCTCCCTCCCCACTTCCTTCTCTTCCCTCCTTCCTCCCTCCTTCATTTCCCTTCCTTCTCTTCCCTCTCTTCCCTCCTATTTCCTTCCTTCCCCTCACTTCTCTTCCCATCCCCCTCCCTTCCCCTCACTTCTCTTCCCATCCCCTCCCTTCCCCTCACTTCTCTTCCCATCCCCTCCCTTCCCCTCACTCTTCTTCCCATCCCCTCCCTTCCCCCCTCACTCCTCTTCCCATCCCCTCCCTTCCCCTCACTCCTTTTCCCAGCCCAACTTCCTCTTCCCTCCCCCATCGCTCATTCTTTTCTTCCTTCCCTCCCTCCCTCCTTCTCATTCATACTTATCTGACTCCCAGCGTCTCCCACTTCCTCTCACCCCGGATTTTCTCCTTCCACTTCCTCTTCCCGTATTCAATGCAACTCCTTCATCCTGCTTCCCATATTCTTTTCACTTTAAACTTCACATTATTCTCTGATATTATATTGTATAGGCTATGTATTTAATTATTGAATTATATTTTAATTAAGTACTGTACTATGTACTGACACTGTTTATATCTCTCAATGTAATAGTTATGCGTTAAGGAGGTAGCCTAGTACAGTGTTGATAAATCTGAATTCCTCCAAAGTATTCCAAGCAACAGGGCACCATTATCTTTATATGGGACCAGATTGACGACAATAATGTTGACCCTGTTGTTGCATGGAATTGTTTGGAGAAAATAGTTGGTCCAGATTTAACAACAACCTTCCACTCATTTTTCATCCTATTTTCCTCGCTGTTACTTGGCTTCATATTGAACCACTAACCTACCATGAAGTGAAGATAAATATACAAATTGTAATATTTATTTTCTATATTCTTTGTGTTACAGTAGGTGATATTAATTTTGTATATTTTCTTCATGTTAGTGTGCATTACATAATTACAGTATGTGCAATACATGTGACATTATTATTGTATATTGTTCTTTTGTAAGTTTTATATGTATTAAATGTTTATTTGTGTTTATTATATATACATAATATTAATTATATGAATTTTATATATATTCTCTGTTACAGTGCATTGTTCCTTTATAAGCATTATATAATATTATGTACTGTAGTGTTTATTTGTTTACTTGTATGGTATTAATGTTATATATTTTGTGTGTTACAGTAAAGCCAGTGGTACAGCGAGTAAAGGCTTTGAGACTCTCCCGTGATGACTTTGAGGTTATCAAGGTAATAGGGAGAGGTGCCTTTGGTGAAGTGTGTGTTGTCAAACTCAAAGGAACAGACCATGTGTACGCCATGAAGATACTTAACAAGTGGGAAATGCTCAAAAGGTTTGTGTATATTATTTTGGTAAATTTACAGAAGTACTGAGTTCACTATATTGCATATTTTAGTATCATTACCCACTATTTTGAACCATTCTAAGACACTTTTCATCTATGGCATTTCTCTCGGAGATATGCCCCGTTTTACAAACATAATTTGGAAATTAGTCTGACCTAACCTAACCTAGACCACATCAGACTACCGGGACCTAATCTGGGCAAAGTACTGGGATGTAACTGGTGTAAAATATCATAAAGTGACCAGGGTAAATTCCCAGGACCTATCCTGATGTGGTAACACTGCGCGTCCCTAGCCAAGAACACAGTACTTCTGTAATAATACAGTACCATTATTTTTTATTTTTTATATATACTACATACATTTTTGTGTGTTCCTCATGTTCCCTTGTACTTCAATGTACCAAAAGTACATTTCAGTCAACAGGCCACCACCATTATTTTCATTAATCTGGCCCACATGTTTCCAAGTATAATTTGGAGGAGTAATCAAGACGATCAAACGTATCAAAAGTATACTATCTATCTCTTTAAATTGACTTGCATTGTGACCCCCCCACCCCCCACCCCAACCCTCACAGAGCGGAGACGGCGTGCTTCCATGAGGAGAGGGACGTACTGGTTTACGGAGACCGCCGATGGATCACCAACCTACACTACGCCTTCCAAGACGACAATAACTTGGTCAGTCAATTTAGAGGAAAAAACAACTGTGAATTATGTCTCTCTGTCACTCACTGTCTATATGTAGTTAATACTGTAATTAATTTTAATGAACATATACCTGTACCATACCACTGAAGTCTCATCAAGTCTCATATCATACAGTGAGTTAGTTATCTTTCTGTGTAAAGTATTCTCTATGTTGTCCTTATCTTAGAAGATCCATTACCTAAACTATAATTCAGGTGGGTGATTAAATAATGTAATACCTCATATTCCACGGTTGCTATGGGTGTACAGTACCGGGTATATTATACCTTTTCTAATGAATCTGTACAGTATACCGGTAATAGTAAACCCTCTTTATCCATTGTGTTTATGAGTGTGTAATACAGTACCTATACAAAGAAAGTTTACTGTACACAGATTCATTATAAACTGTACTGTAATACACACCCATAACAACAGTGAAAAACAAGGCATTACCAGGTACTTTACAGTATACAACATACCACATTACACTACACCACAACATACCACATTACACTACACCACACCATAACATAACATAACACATACCATCATTCCTTTGCTTACTGTAGTGTGTGTGTGTGTGTGTGTGACATCTTAACATTGACTGCCCCCCTCCCTTCCTTCCCACCCCACACAGTACTTGGTAATGGACTACTACTGTGGTGGGGACCTACTCACCCTCCTCAGTAAGTTTGAGGATCGGTTACCTGAGGACATGGCACGATTCTACATTGCTGAGATGATCCTCGCTATAGGTGAGTACAACCAACTTTGCAAAGCAGAAGGACCTGGGAGGCACAGTTGTGGACTTCAGTTTTAATACACATGGGTGACTAACAAATTGCTGACTAATGTTTTCATGTTTTCATACAGTATGATGTTATTGTTTTGAATATTGAGTAGCTGCTTGTAATAAATTAGAAGATATTACTTAACTTACTTATTGGAAAATTTCTCAGCTAATAAACAGGGAAGCTGTCAAATATTTACCAAAGGCACCCCAATGTGGATGATTAGTACACACTCAAGAAAATGTTGTTACACCTTCCACATGACACAAAAGGACACCAGGAATGAAACTATGGAAAATAGCCTCACTTTCAATGGCTTTCAATGTAAATTTCAATGCAGCATTCCCATCATCCCCCATCCCCTGGTAACAATGATTTATTGTGTGTGTGTACAGGCTTAATACCCCTCCATCCTTCATTACAGATTCAATACATCTGTTGAGGTACGTACACCGGGACATCAAACCAGACAACGTACTACTGGATGCCAACGGACACATCAGACTGGCAGACTTTGGGTCGTGTTTGAGGCTACAGGAAGATGGGACCGTACAGAGTAATGTGGCCGTTGGAACACCAGACTATATATCCCCGGAAATACTCAGGGTGGGTCACATAATATATTTTACTGTATTATCTATATATCACCAGAAATACTAAGGATTTACCATTACTTTAATTATTTTAATTATATCATGACAGGTTCATCCACTGGATTTTTTTGTGTAAAGGGAGGTGGGAATTTATATATATATTTGCAGTTTTATAATATATCAAAAACACATTTCAAATAGGCATAAGTATACTGTAAACGTATTTGAAAAATTGCAAGGATGCCCTCTTCATCTCTGTAATAATACCTTATATTTTTCTATTTCGTTGTATTGTGTAATTTTTTTTCATTTCTTACCAGTATAAAACATATTCCTTTATTGTTTACTCCTTTACTGTAGAAAGATATACAGTATATATTAGTTAATTTCAGTATCCATCTTTTGTTGATACAGTACTGAGGGTAGCACAGAGACTTTAGTGTTTTATTCTCACTGTGGGATGATGCTTGCTTACCGTACCATGGTTATTTTACTTTTTGATATCCTCCCTTTTGGCTTTGTATGTATAGTTTAGTTTTAAAGTGGTGCTGCAGTTTATTAGAGATGTTCTGCCCTAGGTGTCAGCACAGTTGTTCATAAAGACATTTATTTTATATGCAGTAAATTGTTTCCCTCATAAACAAATTGCCTCAGTTAATTTCCAACTTACATTATTTACATCCCACCATAAAAAGTTAAGGCAAAAAATCAGAAATCGACGAAAAATTATTTAGGCCATTTGTTTGCGAGAGTGACGATATGCCAAGACTCAGTGGTGCTTTTAATGTGTTGTGTAGTGGCAATACTTTCTCTCATAACTCTACTCCAGATTTCAGGTACATAGAGGAAAGACAGAGGCTGGGAAGGCATGTTGGTGAGCTGGAGTGATGATATATTTTATGTACTGATGGCCTCTAAAAATGTCTACTTCAGAGAAGTTCCATTCATTTTGAAATATATACAGTAGACCCTTGATATACAGTGAAGAAATACTTCATTTTACACTCAGTCACTCCTTGAAGACCACCAAATGTTTTCCCAGGTTTCTGTTATTTATTACCATACAGACAAAGGGATTTACTGAGCCTGTGTTAAAAGGGATATATGTGGTAAATTCATTCATCTTATATCGAGGGCTTACTGCTAACACAACTTCTTGTCCTGTTATGATGCTAAACCACAAACTCTTGTGAAAAAAAACTTTGTCATTTGGGAGAGCACTTATTTTTCACCTGTAAAGCAGAAAAAGTTACTCTTTAGAAGATATTTACTTCATATTTGTATTCTGTGTATCTTTACAAACTCTGAGAGGTTTGATATATACTGGCCTTGATAAATTATGAGCTAAATATGACTAGGATATGACACATACCACAAAAAAATTGTAATTGTGTACATCATGATTATATTGCCGTGGTTTGTCCATTAGCTGACCTGCTCTGCCTTGTTCTGTGGGCCGTATATAAAAATATCTGTAGTGTTGACAATGGCTCTATCTTGTATTTATGGAGTCATTTAGCTAGTACCATGCCATCATATGCACAAAATATTGGTAGTGTTGATGATGGCATGGTCCTGGTACGTTGGTTCTGTAGTGTGCCTATGAAGTGATCATACTGGTACCACACTATCAATGTTGTAGCATTTGGCGCTGCATCTTATTGTATGCCGGGATTTACTGTTGGCCTGGTGATGGTATTGCATGTCAGCCCAGAAGGAATGTTTGGTCTCTCTATAAAGGTTTAACTGCTGGAATAGAAGACTTTTTATCAGTAGGGAGAGTAGTAAAGAATAAATTAGCCAGAGTAATGGAATGTTAAAAGGTGGTACAGTATGTGATGTACTGACCACTACCCCTCATCTCCACACTCTAGGCCATGGGAGAGGCAGAGGTTTGTTGTGGCAGGGTTCTCACCTTGTCTCCTACAGGCTGTAAGTTGTGTGTGCTAGATCAGACCAGGCCAGGATAGACTGTTGGCCTGGCATATGCTACCTTCACAGTCATTCAACTCGTCACTCCCAGTTTTCCACTGACATTTAGTACACCTTCATTATGCTTCTGTCACTTCAAATAAACTTTCTTAGAACACTACCTTTTGCAATGGTGCCCTGCCTTTTTTTGCACTGTTTCTTTTTCAAGATGATAGGTGGCTAAAGTTATCTTGAAGTAATTGACTTTGAAATATAATGCTGGTAGAAAATGTCTGGGAAACTCTTTGACTAAGCAGTACTGTACCTACCGCTTCACTCCTTAGGCCAGGGGTTCTCAAATTGGTCGATGAATAACCAGGGGGTCGGTGAATGTTTACTGTTAGGGTCGAACGGACCATTGAAGCCTCCAATTTGAAGTTCTCGATTATATTTAGTAAAAATCTGAAGAATATCAAAAACCATTAGATTAAAAAAATATATATTAATTTCTTGAATTAAGCTACATATACTCGTATACCTTGACATATTTTCTTACTGTGCGTTACCTTTTTATCATACTACATGTCAACTACTAGAACTACTACTCATACTGATTTTGGCATCGGTGTTTTTTTCCTTGAATTATTAAAAGCTAGGCTGCTAGGGGGTCAACAGAAATTGTGCAACTTCATTGGGGGGTCGACGAGTTAAAAAGTTTGAGAACCCCTGCCTTAGGCTGTGTGCAAGAACATTCATGGTGTTGATGATAGTGTAGTACTGGTAAGATGGGTTGTAGTGTGTTTGTGAAGTCATTTTACCAATATCACATCATCATCAATACCATCATGTTGTTACATATGGCTTTATAATACACCCTAGGGTGTTATCACCTTGTGTTGGTGTGGATTGGTTAAGAGTTGGGTGTTGGTTGGCTTGAGTTAGATTGATGCAGTTGTACCATAGTTTCTGGTATTTAATACCAGCTTTGTAATATATTTCTTTATATGTTCAGAATATAACTGATCATTTCCCCAAAAATACACTCAGCCGTGTAAATAAAGCTTAAGTAACTGATCATCTTACCATATACTGTTCTGTACTTGAGTATTATTCCACTTTGTTGGGTTCTGAAGTACAATATATTACGCAGTCTGTCTGACATATGTTAGACAGACAAGGTATCTCAAATAATATCTGTCTATACTGGATATAGGAAATAGTGATAGTGATAGATTTTACTACTGTAGGTTCATGATTATACAGTATATTCTGAATGCATTCCTGTTTATGGCATAGGACTGATATACCTCTGTAGCATCTAATCTCACTTTGCTGGGATGAATAATATTTTTATTTACTGCCGTATGATGCTTGTGCCTGCAAAAGACATTATTCAATATTGATGTAGATATTACTTCCACACATCCTTGCTGTGTGTTACATTTATATGTACAGTATATATGAGTTAATTAAGCCTGCTACTGCTACCCAAACTACCTTTTTTATGAACTGAACAATTTAGGATGATGGATATAATAATATGAGGTTTGTGTTGGATTGAATTTGCTTTTGGTGTTTTATGCTTACTGTAATTACAATGGTTATTAAGGCAGTTGTTGTGTCTTATGTTTGTGTGTGTTTTTCTGTAATCAGTAGTAAAGATGTGTACTTAGGATATTTACACACACACACACACACACACACACAGTTAAACCAATACAGTACCAAAAAGTCAAGTAATGCAGTGGTAATTGAACTTACACAACTTTCGAATCTGACTTTACCTCCGAAAGTTTTAAATTGTTAATGTTGATTTAGCATGTGTGTGTTAAAAAATAGAGGGCTACTGATTCCTCTAAACTGTCCTGAGAAACAAATCACCTAAATGTTACTAATAGAAGATTGTTTTATGACCTATTTTGAAGGATTCAGTAACCCTCCAATTTACAAAAAAAAAAAAAAATGAACTAAAGTAGAGGAGATGAAGTGTTGTTAAAGGGATCATCATTTTATATTGGGATAATTGGAGGGCTGTTGATTCCTCCAAACAGTGCTATGAAACAGATCCCCTATTGGTAATATCGAGCTTCTCTGTTTCGCATCATAGTTTGAAGGAATCGATAGCCCCACAAATTGACCAAAAAAATTAATGAATGGTCCCCTAGTGTGTCCATTTCCCCATAGGTTGAGTTTTGTTAGGGTGATGAATTAGTGAGTTTAATTAATATATGAAAGTGCATGGAAAGGAGTATGTTGATTTAAGTAAAGTTAAACTTTATGGTTTCCCAAGTTGACAGTGAAAGTTTCCATCAGCCAAGCTTTTTTCTTTAGCTACTTATGGTGCCTAATTTTCTAATGAGCAGCTCCTCTTCTTCCTCTGTCTCATAGAATAGCAGGAAATTTTAAGTTGATAAGGTTGACAAAATTTTCAAGCCATTACTTATGTTGAACTGCTTTTTAAATTGATGGTAAATTTCTGCTGCTGAAAGCATAATAACTAACAGTGAGTGATTGGTTAAAACTCACTCCCAGGAGCTAGCAATTACCAATCATTCAATCAAACACAGTATACACACACTTGTATATCAGGTGTGGAGATTTATCATGTACTGGTACAAAGAATAACAAGCTATAATCATACATATTAACATTGTATATAATAATGACTGTGATTGGTGTACAGGCCATGGAGGACGGACAGGGTCGGTATGGGAGGGAGTGTGACTGGTGGTCGCTTGGTGTATGTATGTACGAGATGCTGTTTGGGGAGACACCATTCTACGCTGAGTCGCTGGTCGAAACCTACGGCAAGATTATGAACCACAAGGTATGTGGGTGGGAACATTTTGGTACTATTGTGATGTTTTTTTATTAATATTGTCATGAATCTATATTATTATCAATAATCAACAGTAAAGATGATATTCATAGATACCCATGTACTTCATTTCATTTCCCATTAAAGTGAAAAAAAAAACTAATTTCTCCCCATTTCTGTCCACCACCCAGAACTGCTTTGACTTCCCCACCGACCTTGGCTATGATGTGAGTGAGGAAGCCAAGGAGCTGATGCGACAACTCATATGTTCCTCAGAATTTAGGCTCGGCAAAAATGGAATCAATGACTTCAAGGTGAGACTAGAATATTTTATGAATAAGTGAAGCATTTAATATATTTCATTTAGCTTCCTCCCAATAATGAAGAGCTTTGTTTGAAGTGTATACAATGGCCTGGTACTGGCACAATGACCTCATTAACACACTAAAGAACCCATGATAATGGTACCACACCATGGTCATCACTACCAATATTCTTACATACTACTCAGAGTCATCTATGTAATCCCTTAATTCCCCACTTTGCACCTGATACACCACAGAACCATCCCTGGTTTGCTGGTGTTGATTGGGCCACATTGAGGGACAGCACTGCACCTTACATCCCTGAAGTGTCCAGTCCAACCGACACCAGTAACTTTGATGTAGACGACTCAGAGACAAGGAGCCAAGACACCTGCCCTCCACCTGGCAATACTGCCTTCAGTGCCCTTCACCTTCCTTTCATAGGTTTCTCGTTTACGCAGGGCAGGTAGGTGTTGGTGTTTTTTATCTTATTTGTGTATTAAATGGGTACTATGATATTGTATAGACTAAAATGAAACTGCATAAGAAAATGTTTTAAAGGAGAAGTACAATGTTGGTAAATCTGTAGCAACTGATTCCTCCAAACTATTCCAAGCACCAACAAACCACCATTAATATTATTATTGTTTGTATGGTCCTATTTCCTGGCATACTTTGGAGGATTCAAGATGCTCTAATGTACCAAAAATGTATTATACCCTCTTAAAGACTAAATATGAATTATTGAATTATTTTTTTACCATGAAATTAAACGAAATGTAGGTAATTATTGTTAAAATGGAATAAGTTGAAGTTGAATGTTATTTTTTCCATCACTTAAATAGAAGTTGATAAAAAATTTATTATTTGAACTAAATTGAGTTGATCTTGAACATCATTTTTTTTTCCCACCACACACCAGCCACATCAGCGACAAGGCGTGCTTATTGACGCTGTCTGTGACTGCCTCGGTGACACTTGGGCCCCAGTCCATAGACGTGGAAGGGTATGAGAGGCGCATCCAAAGCCTCGAGTCAGAGAACAGGGAGCTGGCCAGGCAGGTAGACAAGCCGGACGGGACACTAGAAGACAACAAAGCAACCGATGATGGAAAGAAACTAAACGAACAGGTCCAGGCACTAACTAAACAAAATCAAGGTGAGTGTAATATAAACAGAGCCAAGGTCAGGTTTGTTAGCTTAGGTTAGGTTAGGTTTGGTTTAGGCACTTACCAAACAGAATCAAGGTTAGGTTGGGTTAGTTTGATTTGGTTAGATTAAGTTTAGTTAGTTTAGTTTAGGTTCAGGCATTTACCAAATAGAATCAAGGAGAGTGTGAGTGTAGCGGTAGTGTAAGTGTAACTATGGGATATTGGAAGGTGAAGTTAGGAACATATAGTAATTCCTTGTTTTCTAATGTTGTGGGTGTGTATGAATATTTGTCCATGAACCACACTCACCAACAACACAACATACACTCTCTGAGGGCACTGTGGGAAAGCCCGGTTCAGGCCATGGCCTTCCTCAGGAGCTCGGGGCTGCTCGGCCAGACAGCTTGAACTTCAACAACAACAACAACTTCACTTCCATACACCTTCTTTACAAACTCCTCACCTTGCATTCTCTCTACATGTCCAAACCACCTCAGTGTATTACGTTTCACTCTCTCAACCACTCCACACTCAATACCAATTGCCTTCTCACTCATACCAAATCTCTCATACACATTCTCATTACTTTCTCTATCCCACCTAGTAAGTCCACATGCACCTCTCAAGTAACTCATTTCCACAGCACCTATTCTTGACTGATGAGCCTTACTCCATGTCTCCGACACATATGTCAATGTTGGCAGGATTATACTATTTCGTAGTCCCCTTTTCACTTCCATACTCACATTTCTACCCTTCATTATCCTCCCCAGTGATCCTATGACCTGTCTACCCCTCACTACTCTCTCCCTATACTATACATATGATAAGCAATACAATATTAGATAATAGATATGAGTTCCCCTCCCTCTACAGATTTGTCCTATGAAGTGAGCTGCCTGAAAAGAAGGTTAGGGGAAAAGGAAAGCGAGGCAGATGTACGAATTAAAGAACTGGAACGGCAAATTAAATCCATTGGCCAGGACAAAGAAAATGCTGGCAGGGTAAGTGACTATATTATACTACTGTAATTGATAGTTTTTCAATGTAAAGGGAATCAATCATACACTTTGGTACAAATAAGACAATTACCTAGTTAAAATTGTCACACTCGCATTCATACCTCCTGTTTAGCTGAAAATTTGATGAGCTTAAATGTAGGAGTGAATGTAAGTGTGGTGTATTTCTGTCACTCCTTCTATATCTGATCTCATTTTTCCACCCTTGACTTGGAAAAAAGGGAAATGGGGTATTGATGTTGATGATTATGATTAGTATGGAGTGGCCAATAATTCTAAACAGTATGTTGATGCAGGAAATGGCAGCCATGGAAGAGAGAATAACACGACAAAATAAGAAATATTTTAGGGTGTATTGTAGGGTTATGTAATTTATTAGTTTAGTTTTGCATTTCACATAGTTGTAAAAAATTGCCCCTTTCTTGTGTTGATGCAGGAAATGGCAGATATGGATGAGAGATTAACACTACAGGATAAAGAACTACAGGATGCTCTCTCCCAGAGGAAGTTGGCCATGTCTGAGTACAGCGAGGTATCTGATAAGTAAGTTGGACTAGGTGTGATGTTTTCTTCATTATTGTTAAGGGGTTACTGTAGTCTTCTTTTGATATATTAATAGAATGCTTTGCTTCCACCATAGTATGCCAGGAAACAGGACCAGAATAACTAAAATTATGGTGGCCTGTTGTTTCCTGGAATAGTTTAGAGGAATTAGTTACTCCACATATACCATTAATACAGTATTTTACCCCTTAACCTTCTCATGTATGATTGCTCAAGCACATTCTAATGAGTTTTGCATTATTTTACTATACCGTATCTATGTATAGAGTACATACATATATTGTTATAAATATTTTTTTTTCCATTTTCGGGCACTTGGTAAAGTCATTACCTAATTATTTATTATGGAGCAGACATTTAGTTGAGCCTATGACAGCATGTATAGTATTACTGGCATTTGGCTTTAATTGCTTTCTTGAAGAGGGAGCTACTTAGGAAATCACAGGCTTGAATGGCTGAGTGAATTTGGGTGTAATTCATTTTAATTAATGTGTACAGTATTTTGTTCTCCTGTATTCTGATCTACTTTCTCCACCCCTTGAAAAAGAGGAAATGGGATGTTGACAATAACTTTAACATACATAAAAATTAATAAAGATAAAGTGTTGGACACAGAATTTATACATTGTGTTTGTACAGGTTAACCGAATTAAGAAACCAGAAGCAGAAATTGTCACGGCAGGTTCGTGACAAGGAGGAGGAGCTGGAGACGGCTATGCAGAAGATTGACTCACTTAGACAAGACTTACGCAGGGCAGAGAAGTTGAGGAGGGAACTGGAGGTATGTATGTTTTGGTGATATAGTAATGGCTTGTTGTTGATGTTGTTGTTGAAGTTCCTCAAACTATCTGGCTGAACAGACCATGAGGAAGGTCGTGGCCTGGACCAGTACAGTACAGTTTACAGTACACAGATTCATTACAAAGAGTACAACACACACCCATAACAACAACAATGTAAAACATGTCATTACGGTTCAATAATGCCTATTGTACACTTTGTAATGAATCTGTGTATTGTAAACCCTCTTTATACAATACACATCTATAAACCCAGTGGATAACGAGGGTTTACTATACATGAATTCATAGAAAATGATATACAGTACAGTACTTGAAGCTGGAAAATTATTGATGATGTAAAGTAAGCCGACACAATAGTGATAGATGATTACTGGATTAACAATAGTTTATAATATTTTGGAAATTCATAACTGAAATCATAATTGAATTAGCTTGAAATTACAGCTTGCAGCATGAGTTGCAGAATTTCACCATACACCAATGACAAATAGTGAAAACATTCAAAGTTAACTTATACAGTATTTTCATTTTGGAGTAGTTATCAACCAGAAGCACATCAATTAGGTATTTGTATAAACATAGGTGATCAAAGTAAACATAATAGAAGTGGAATGATTGAGGTGATCAGTCATTAATATCCCACTACTACAGGGCCGATCAGACGAGGCAGAAGCAGCGGCAAGTAAAGAACGTAAGCTGCGTGAGAGGTCCGAGGAATACACAAGGAGCATCGAGGGTGAGTTGGAGAAGTTGCAGCAACGAGGGTCATCACCAGCCAGCAGAGGGTCTATGTCTGGACTTAACTCTATTGATGCTGCTCAGGAGGTCAACAGGTAAGGAAGTCTATGGGGGAGATTATTATTCTATTGTTGGTGTTTTGGAAGGTTTTTGATTCTTCCAAGATATGCCAGAAAACAGACACCCTTTAATGGTTACTAATAAGGAATCTGTTTTGTGGGATACTTTGGAGGAATCACAAGCCTTCCAATTCACCAACAAAAGAATCTCTCATAAAGGGCCATATGTAACAACATTAATTTGTGATGTTGTTGCTGACTTAGATTGGACTTATCATGTGATTTTGTTGAAGACTTGATAGTAAAAGTGGACTTATATTGTGACATTGCAGACTTGAATCTTATGATGTTGCGATATTGTTGAGAACTTAAACCGGACCTATATTGTGACATTGCAGACTTAAATCAGACTAATCTTGTGATCAATGTTGTTGCAGACTCAAATCGGACCTTGAGCGCGTGTGTGTAGACCAGGAGGAGCGAGCCCAGCAACAGGCACTAAGACACGCACACGACATGGCAACAATGAATGATCAGCTGGCAGAGTCTGAAGCAACCAGGAATGCACTGCAGAATGAGGTGTGTGAGTTGGTGAGAGGTGGGAGGATGTGTGTTTGAGACAAGTGGGCAGTAAAAGAAAGGCATAATATAAGAAAGTATGTGGAGTAATAGTAAGGAATTAGAATTGGGAAAAAAGCTTGAAGCAAATGTATGGAGCTGTTGCTTAAATACTAATAAAATCTGTCAGTCTGTTGTTTTATATCATTGAATGCTGCATCATATTTTCCATGGTGGCTTTCTTGTTGTCTAGTCTGTGCTTAATTGGTATATTTAAACAACCTGTATAATACCACTAACAAAACAAACTCTTCCCAGGTAACGATCCTGACCAAGAAGGTGGAACAGCTGCGTGGAGACCTGGAGAAGAGATCAGAGGAACAGGAAGACTCAGTGATGGAAGTGAAGAGAAGACATGAGAGAGAGAAGGCCATGCTGCTTGATGAAAACAAGAAACTACTCAGTGATGTGGAGAGAGTGAGTTAGCAATTGTAGCATGTATATGTGAGAGTGTGGAAAAAGAGAGCTGTGGTGAAGGAAGTTCATGCACTGGTGGCTTGTTTAGGTGTGACGACCATGAGAATGAAAGGAAACAAAAAACTGATTAATTGATAACTATGATGTATTACATTTCTCATTAAACAAATATTCATGTCATTGATTTGTTCCCCAGCTTACAGAGAGCCTAAACCGGATGCAGAGTGAGCGTAGGAGTCTGGAGGAAGAGTACGAGGACCTTCGCAATAAAAAGGAATCCATTGCTCAGTGGGAAGCCCAGATTACTGAGATCATACAGTGGTCAGTAGATGTGTAGATTTCTGTAGAGATTGAAGGGGAATGTAATGTTATTAGCATACAACCTAATCTAATCCAACATTTGTTCAACTCCCTAACTGTTAAGGGGATAGTATACTTATATTACATTAGAGTGCCTTGATTTCTTCAAAGAAACAGAACCAAAGTAACAAAAATAATTGCTGCTTGGAATATGTTTGGAAGAATCCGTTGCTGCAAATTGACCACCAAGACTGTACCACTCCCTTAACTTTATTCCTTTTTGTACCTGGCCAGGGTGAGTGATGAGAAGGATGCCCGAGGTTACCTACAAGCCTTGGCCACTCGTATGACAGAGGAACTGGAGTCACTCAAGGTAAGACGCCACTTAAGGGGATATATTAGAATACCATGATTCCTCCAAAGTATGCCGGGAAATAAACAGGACCCAATTAACTTGACAATTCAATAATAAAAGGATATAACCATGAAGACATCAGTGATGAAATAAGTTGACTATAAATAATGTCTACAAAATAATTTTCCCAATTACATGTTTATGAAATAAATAAATAAATGAATTGTGTGTTAATTGTATGTGCATTACTGTTGAAGGTGTCTGGAGTGGTGGGTGGTGGAGGGTCGTCTATTCTGACTCCACAAAAAGAGAAGAACTGGCGTAACCGTCGTTCAGCAAAACTAGACAAGATGGAACTCCTCAACCTACAGTCTTCCCTCAACTCAGAGATTCAGGCCAAACAGCTCATATCTGAAGAACTCAGCAAAGTACGCTCTGAACTCATGTCATCACAGAAGTGAGTATCTCTCATTATAGACTCAAGGGTTTTATTTTATTATTATTATATGTATATAGTTTTAATGGGTTTATCATATTTTATTTTTTATGATAGTTTTTTTTTTTTTCCTGATGATATATTTTGATTCACTGAATGACTTGTGTAAGTAATTTTTCCCCTCAATAAGTCTCATTAATCAATTGCTCCAGATTTACCAACCAGATTGTATTATCCTCTTAAGTTCCACAGTTATCTCAAATTATCATCCCCTCCACAACCAACATGTCATAACCCAACAAAACCAAACCCACATGAATGTAACCTAACTTAATCTAGCATGACCACAACCCAACCCAACCTGACTGTAACCAATCCTAATTGACTATCAGGGACGTGAGGGAATTCAAACAGCGGTACGACACAGTGGCTCGGGAAAACATGAGGAAGGAGAAACAAGTACGAGACCTGGAGAGGAGACTGGAGTCCGGGGAGGGATGTAAGTACCTATTCACTATATCTTTGTCTCTTTGTATGTCTCTCTGTTGTCTGGCTTTGGCTTTGGGAAATGGTTACAGGATTATTATTAAATATTTTAATTCCCTTTTTTTTTTTTCTCATGGTGGGCTATGTGTATGGGATGGGGTTTCTTGGGGAAGGGTGGGGTTAGGGATATGGGATAGAGTTCATGGTACAGTATGTGGATATAGGTTACAGTATGTGGATATAGGATGGAGTTTGTTTATATTTGTTTTGCTCAGGGTTTAGGATAGGGTTGTGTCTTTTTAAAGGGGTATTACACTTTTTGGAACATTATAGTACCTTGATTTCCTCCAAAATATACCACAAGAAAACAGGACCATCAGTTTAACATCAATAATGGTGACCTGTTATTGCTTGGATTGAGTAGTTTGGAGAAAGTCAGTTGCTCCATATTTCACCACCAACACTACTACCCCCTTAAATTGTTCACCAACCATTCATATTGCATTGACAATTGTTGTGTATTGATGTGACTAATGTGAATTTTTTTTTTTTTTTTATATATATCCCGATTGACTGAAGTTTGTTGTTGTTACCGGTGCTGCTGTAGATATATTATTAAGGGGAGAGTAGAGTTGTTGGTAAAGCTGCAGCAAATGATTCCTCCAATCTATTCCAAGCAACAGGATACCATTAATTGGTTCTGTTTCCTGATATATCTTGGAGGAATCAAGAAGGCACTCCAATGTACCAAAAATATACTATCCCCTTAAACTACTACTTTGAAGAAAAGGCTCTTTGTCGCTCAATTCCCATCACAAAATAATGGGAACTGAGCGACGAAGAGAAATTTTCTTCGAAAAAGTAGTTTAATAATACTGTAGCAGCCTCTGTGTTTATATACTTACATCACCAGCTGAAAATAGATGCCATAATCACACTATGTTTATGATTTTGTTAATTAAGGGGATAGTACAGTGTTGGTAAACTTGGAGCAATTGATTCCTATAAATTATTCCAAAGAACAGACCACCATAATTATTTTTTAGCAGGTTCTGTTTCCTGGCATACTTTGGAGGAATCAAGGCACTCTAATGTACCAAAAGTATACTAACCCCTTATGGAACTGTACAGAAGCTTTTGACTGGCAGACAGAACATAAAATTTGACGTGTGACGGTCTATCTATTCTTTGGTGCCTCACTTTTCCCTTGAAGTGTTTGATTGTTGAATATATTAATATGTTGACATTTCATACTCCAAACTTATTAGCTTAGCTCATCAAAATGCTTAGTAAGGTAAATAGTCTTGTCAACCATTAACAGAGATAGTAAAAAAAAAAAAAAAACTTCTCACGTGAGCTTCACTGCTTTTGGTTTGACATTAATTGGGCAGAGTACGTACTACCCATCTCATGTTACCATACTTGTGTATTGCTTTTACTTTACTATACCATATTATATAGATTATAAATTAATTGTTCTGACCACCACAGCCATACATTGCACTGGGAGCATTTATTTGTTTACTTATTGCTGCCTTGAAAAGTCCCATCAATAATATAATGTTAAAAGTAGGGCTGTGTGCTCCTACATTGTGTACAGTTGTCTCCATTTATAATAAGCAGTGTCCAATGGGTTTGGTGAAATGTGGCACCACTGTGTTTGTTTACATAGCATCCTTATGGTGAATGTAGGAGTGTGTTCTATCCCTTCATTTACTATTATTACAAGTAAATAAACACACAAACCTAATGATGCTGTGCTCATTACTAGTGGAGACTACTGTACCAGTCAAGCAGGAAATATTAACATCACTCATCTAAAGTTGGAAAACATATAAATTCAGAGTTCAAGTGCTTTTCTTGGGTTTTAGTTGATACGAGGTGGAAGAAGTGAGTTGTAACATAATTAACGTCATACATATCCACTTCCTAATGCCTTTTATTCAAATAAGAATTATTCTATATGCCAGACACTGTATGTTTTAACTATATAATTACTAAAACAATTTGGAAGGAATGCAGCATCCAACTTTCCCCCATACTACTACGACTTATGATCCGTCAAACTCTTTGTGTCTAGGCAACTCATACGACATTGGAAGGGATTTTTCGATTCTCTCTTACTTGATATATTTCACAGGTGAGGACAATAAGTGGGTTCTCAGCCTTTAGTCTGCATATTTCTTAATACAGTATAGAAAAAAAAATACGTAATACAATACAGTACTGTACATACCAGACATGAACCAGTGTTGTTTTTACTCATACAGTATATTGTATTGTTTAGAAGAGAGAAGAGGCATGTTCATACTGTACATACAATAGTCAGAATTCACAATGGAAATGGAGGGAATTTCTTAATGAATGTGAAATTCCGCTGCAAAGACTGGCAGGCTTGGAAAATCTCATTGGAGTTAGTTAAAAGCTGGACCATAAAATCTCATGGGAAATGAAGGGAATACCTGGCTTAATGCTAAATGGCTGGAGTTACTGGCTTACTGTTAAATGGCGGGAGTTTCCGGTTTAACATTAAATTCCCTGGCAAAGACTGGCGTGCCTGGAGGCGGTGTTTGGTGTTGAGGGCGGGTCAGTGCCTCTCCTCCATCTCTTGGGTGGTCTCCCAGTTGCCTCAGTGGATCACCCCATCAGTCCTCGGTAAACAAACGCACACGCTTCTTCTTGGAGGACGTGCTGCGTCTTAACGGTTGATCTGCATCATTAAAAAAATGTTGCACTGGACAATGTTTGTACTTAACACTCTCGGGAGCAGCCTGGGTGGTTTAAATTGCACACAATGGGTGAATCAGGAACTCACAGCAAAGGGAGGGTCCGTATATGTTAATGGAGTGTGATTGCACAGTGAAAGCATGTGAAGGGAGTGTATCTGGGTTCATATACAGTACCAGTACAGTACTTACCATTGTTGTGGCTGGCGTATTCTGTGTCACTTCTTGATTTCAACTAAAACCACCGAGTCACTAATTTTTAGCAATTTGTTTATTAAAAGGATGCACATTGTGAGTTCTTTTCTGTTTTTTTATGAAATACACGGTACACGTCCCCTGTTCCCAAGAGTGTTAATAAACATGATTGCATTAATACTTCGGTTTATTTTTTTGTGCAGAGCAGTTTGGTAATTTGCACATTATCAGCTACTTGTGTATATCTTAGGGGAAACCTGAACACTGAATATTTCAGCTGTATTTCCTGGTAATCCAAAAGTAAAAGAAATACATATTATGTTTCTGCATCCTCACTTTGCAAGGAATGGCTGGATTAGATAAAGTTTCCCATTTCGTGTTCACAAGTCACTGATGACATGGAGACAAAGCTATTTACCTCTCTAAGCAGCTGATACATATTACTACAAGCACTGGACCTAAGTAAGCAACATCTCTTTATACCTACATAGTGTGTTTCTGTGTAGGGAAGGAAAACGTGTTGGTATCCATGATTTACCATATTATATTGTGTTTTCTGTAATTTAAAATACACTTTGACTCTCCTATCATCCTCCCATATCCACCTTTTTCCTTAGCAAGTGTCCATTACTGAATGATACAACCAAGGCTGGCAATTAATGTGATTGGAAATCTTCTTAAGACCAGTTATAGTAACACTATCATTACAGTATATTGTATTGGTAATATTGCTAATACTGAATTGGTTTACATAGTTAGAAGAGAGAGGAGCTTAAGAAATTATTATCTACCTACATGAGGATGCTCAACTTTCATGTCAGCATTGGCACACAGCAAACCCCACTACACCCCTAGCATGTTATATGCATGTTCCTTCCATTACTACCACTATTACCACTACTACTGTACTTACTTCTACTTTCCCACCACCACCATCACCACAACTACTTTCCCACTGCCACCACCACCACAACTTTTAACTGTACTTTACCACCACCATCACCACTACTTATTTCTACTATACTCTCCCACTGTCAACACCACTCCAGATGATTGGGTCAGTTCGAAGGGGGGACTGCCATGCCTCTTTAAAAACTTGATGGTATTACCATATCAAATTTAAGGCTAATTATTATTCCCTTTAAAAAACTTTGTCGCTACACCGTACCAGATTTGAGGTTTGTTATTATTCCCTTTAAAATCTATTGCTGTACCGTATCAAAAGTGTGGTTGAAAATTCCCTGTAAAAACATAGTCGCTGTACCATACCAGATTTGAGGTTTATTTTTTATTGTTCCCACTAACGAAGGGGAATGCATAGGAGCCAAAGAGATGTCTTACTTAGCCGTCCACAAAGTTAATAACACGCTCTAATGCCAGATGCCATTGACCTCTAATCAACCCTCTTCTTTCCCTCACCTCAGTTTGTCGTGTTAGTGCTGTATTGTTTGTTTGTTTGTGGTCAAAGAGGAAAGAATGATTCCACTACTTCAACAGCTCACAGTTTTTTTATTTCACACAGACCATTGCTACACAGACCTTCCTAGTATTTTTATAGTTTTTTTTTATGTCCCCTCGTACAAGACAGAAGGTGGACACATACATTAACCTCAAAGTGCAGAATTTTTAAACACACATCACACTACATGTAATTTATTTAGTTTTTTTTTTTGTTTTCTGAGGTAAGGACACATGAATTTATTTTGTGCTATATTTATTTTATATTTTTCTTTTATTTCTCCCTCTCTTTGAAGGCTGAGAGTGATTAAAATTGTTGCTATATCTAAAACACATATTATCTTCATATTAAACACAATATACTGTATTAACCTTCACTTATAACACCTTAATATTTTCAAGACAGTGAAGTTTCCTGTTCCCATAAATTATCATTTAGTTTACTGTATATATCCAGTAGATTAAGTTGCTCTTTTTTGTGTATAAAGGCAATAAAGAAACACTTGGCTAATTTTAGTACATTTGTTTTGTAAGGTTTTTACCAAATGAAATGAGAAAAGCATAATACTGTATAATGTACAGTATAAGAAGAATTGTAGAGTCAAGTTAGTTAGTTCATTAGATAACACAGGAACATTTTCTTGACCATAATAATTATTGCAATAAAGAGCACTGAAAATAGTATACAGCAGCATTCTTGTCTTTTATCTTCACCATTTGAGTTCTGTATTGGTATACTGTATAATAGATGTTAAAAGTAACATATCAATGGTATAATTCCTTCAGCTCTTATTCTTTAGGAGGGTCTGTGTGTATCTGGCTCCAGGCATCAATAAATGTAAAGAAAATTATCAGAATGGCAAAATAATATGCAGTAGTATTATAATAATTTCTATATATGTCCCCAGATCCCAAGATAAAAAATGAAAAAGTTGGTAGGATAGTTCTAGCTTGTCATCGCAAAAGGTACCGGAAAGTGTTTGTGTACACCTTGGAGTTTTGATGCCGTTCCTTAAGAGGGTATATAGTACAGTGTTGATGGTAAATCTGGAGCAACAACTGATTCCTCCAAGCTATTCCAAGCAACAGCAGGCCACCACCATTATTTTTGTTAATCTGCTCTTGTTTCGTGGTATACTTTGGAGGAATCAAGGTGCGCCAACATACAGAATGTGTTCTGTATTACCCTCTTCAGCTGTTTCTTTCTTAGTATTCTGTATGTTAGAGGAATCAAGGCACCCTCACTTACAATACTTGAACAGTACTGTATAACCCCCTTACACTGTTTCCTACCTGGTATAATTTTGGAGGGATCAAGACACCCAAACGTACAAGAAAGACTGTAGCTATTACCCCCTTAAATTATTTCTTTCTTACCTGGTATAATTTTGGAGGAATCAAGACCCCCTAACGTACATAAAGGAGTACCCTATTACCCCCTTAAGCTGACCCAACTATCGTCTTCCTTTTTGTCGGGTGGTGTGGAGCAGACAAAATGCCCTTCTTCCTTGGGCTCACTAGCTGCCTGTGGGGTTTCCTCCTCCTTCTCATGAAAATCTGTTTCTGACCGCACGCATTCACTAGCAGCCGCAACGCAGGAGCGCAAGACCAGAAAGTTTGGTAATGTACCTAGACTCACAAACCCCCCCAATACCCCTTCATTCCTGACTCCCCCCCCGCTCCCCCCCCGCTCCCCTCTGGACCCCTCTCCTCTCCTCCAAGCCAACCCACCCCTGACCCATCTCCTTCCTCTCTCCCTGTAGTCTCCCTCCTTCCTCTCTCCCTGTTGTCTCCCTCCTTCCTCTCTCCCTGTTGTCTCCCTCCTTCCTCTCCGTTCCTGTTGTCTCCTCCTTCATCTCTCCCTGTTGTCTCCCTCCTTCCTCTCCGTTCCTGTTGTCTCCTCCTTCCTCTCTCCCTGTTGTCTCCCTCCTTCCTCTCTCCCTGTTGTCTCCCTCCTTCCTCTCCGTTCCTGTTGTCTCCTCCTTCATCTCTCCGTATTGTCTCCCTTGGTTGACTGTGTACCAATTGTTGTTTGTTATTGACCTCCACCCTTCTACTTCCTTCCCTCCCTTTTCTCTCCCTGTTGTGTCCCCTTCCCTTCCCTTCCCTTCATGTTGTCTTTCCCCCTGATGACTGTTTACCTTGTGTTGTTATTGTCCTCCTCCCACACCCCCACCACAACCTCCTCCCAACCCCTCCCCCTTGTCAAAAGTAATCCTCGTTGTCTAAACGAGTTTTGTGGAGTGGCTGTTGGTTTTATTACCTCACTTATAACCTGACTTATAAGTTTCACAGACAGGGTTTGGTATATTATGAGTTACTTTAGTATTTAGTAGTGATTGTTGTTCAAAGATGTTTGTTTGTTTGTTTGCTTGCAAGTTTTTAATGCCCAAGCAAGCACAAAAAAAAAAACACCTTTAGTTATTGTTGTTCTAAGACATTTGTTTGTTTGAAGATTTACTCCCAAACAAGCAAAATAAATAAATATATAAATCTAATATAGCTTTCAGTAAGTTTTATACAAGTTTTGGAAAAGTTACAGCAAACCAAAACCTGGGGTGCGTTGGATTCCCCAGAATATCTTAATTAAGGAGATAATACAATGTGGGTGGTATATTTGGAGCAGCTACTGATTCCTCCAAGCTGTATCAAGCAACAAGACACCTTTATTTTTGTTTGTCTGGTCCAGTTCCTGACATACTTTGGAGGAATCAAGGTGCTCTAATATTCCAAAACTGTATTACCTCCTTAATCCTGCCATAGAAGGTTGACAAGAGCATCCAGATTCTGATTCCTGTGTCATCCATCTTAAAGGGAGAACTTTTTTTGATAAATTGGAAGGCTACTGATTCCTCCCAACTCTTCCAGAAAACAAATCACCTCAACGTTACTAATAGGGGATCTGTTTTGTGGCATAGTTTGGAGGATTCAGCCACCCTCCAATATACCATCAAGTGTTTTCCCCCATTATGATTCAGAATTGTAAACTGTAATAATAATTACTTCAATAATATAATTAAAATACATTGAAAGCATTAAGCTTATTCTATGTTCTCAGCTATGCATCAAAATTCCTCTCACAACTCACCATAGTTTTTGAGAATCACTGTTATATACCCTATAAAAAGATATCAAGAATTTATTAGTAATATAATATTATCTATAATGAAGAATATTGAACAAAATATACAGAATTATTAGTCATTTTAATGTGACTCAAATCAGAACTGGACCTCATAACATTTGAAGCTAATAGCAACTAACTGATGCTCCCCTTCACCTCTCTAATCTGTGCGTTTGTGTGTGTGGCTCTTGTGGCAAAGTCAACTTACTTTACTTTTGGTTTTGTTTTGTTTATTGTGATATGTTCCATACATTCCTTAGAAGGACATGTCTCTTGTCATATATAAAGTTTTTTGTTTAAATTAGATGGGAAATTGTTGATAGGTTTTTTCATAGATTTAATACAACAGATTATTTTCTCTATTTTTGCATGTCTAATCCTAGAAATTTATTGTTTTTCCAATAGGTTCAATTGGGAGAAATGTGTTTGGCTTTGGTAAGACCACACTTGTTATAAATAACTTCCTAGGATATTTGCCAGTAATAAACATTGACATCCATCCTACCTCACCAGATGTAGAAAAGCCGTCATACATTTATAAAACCAGTTGTCCAATATTTTTGGCTTAATGTGTTAGGGGCTTACCATGCTAGAACATCCTTATAGTAACTGTGTATGTACATAGTCCTGCCATAATCCACAGTTTATGTCTTAACAACTGGAATGGCAATAAATAAGAATATAGGACTGTATGCAAGAATATCCAAGGTGTTGATAATAATGTGGTACCAGTATGATGGCTGTGTTGTGTGTCAGTGGAGTCATCATACCAGTACTACACCATCGTCAACACCACCAATGTTCTTCTTGCATACGGCTCATAGACTATTGTTATTGTTGTAGTGGATGGAGTGGCCAAGTGTGAGTCTAAATCTGTCTCATACTCAACTCTGTTAAGGGGATAGAACTGTACACTGATGGAATATCTAGAGCATCTGATTCACCCAAACTATTCCAAGCAACAGGCCACCATTATTTTTGCTATTTTAGTCTTGTTTGTTTTTTGGCATGCTTTAGAGGAATCAAGGTGCTCTAATGTAACCAAAGTGTATTATTCCCTTAATTATAATAACTGATGCCTTCTTATTAAGACTTGGAGAATTCACTTAAAATGTAGGTACAGGACTGTGTTGTTATGAGTTTTTCATATAATTATACAGAAAGTTTTAGTATAATTATTTTTAAGTACCTTGCAACTTGTGATGGTAATATGATAGTGGTCCAGAACAGATCAATAGTATTTTAGATAATACTTTTTTCAACATTTGGCACTCTTTTATTTGATCAAGATATCAGTAAATTAATCATTCTGTACCATAATATGTAGAGTAATGCTAAAGACTTGAGAGTATTATCCTGGTTAATGGTAGTACTGTACATGTATATATAATGGTGATGTAATTCAGAAGATAGTACAGTACATCAGTATTTTTCATTGCTGTAAGGTAAAATCAAGCGTAATTTGTAAACATTCAAAGGTGCTTCCTATTGATGCTGCTTTGAGTAGTATGTAAGAACATTGATGGTGTTAATAATGATGTGGTACTATTATGACAACTTATATAAACACACCATAAAACCATTATATCAGTACCACACCATAATGTTCTTGCATACAGCACTTTGAATGATATAATTTACTATACTGTAGTCATCTTTGTTTCTCACCTTAACTCTACTCACTTGTACTATACACTGGCTGGTACCACAGTAATTGGGGATATATACAAGAACAATCCTAGTGTTGACTATGTTGTGGTACCAGTACAATAGCTCTATGTTTGTCTATGGAGTTGTTGTATCGGTACCTTGCCATCTTATACACTATGAATGTTTCTAGCATATGGCCCTTAGAGTTAGCAACAGAGTGAGGCATTAATGAGAGTATGGGAAGTATGCAAGAACATACTGTAGATGGTGTTGATGATGATGTGGTACCAACACGATGACTTCATAGACACACTATAAAGCTATCATACTGGTACCATGCCAACAACAACACTATATGATATTCTTGCATACTATGGTGTGAACTGGAGGCTTGGGCATGTCGTTTATTCTTATATATTTACAGCCAAGTTTGTTTATTTATTTTATTATTAATTTTTTTTATACGTGTGTGTCTACCTCTGGGGGAACTACAGGCCCCCGGTGTGGTAGTTAAGTTGGACATATAAAAGATTTGACATCTTAGTTGATCATACATTGTTATGGAAAGGGTGTAACACAAATTTCTGCAAATTCTTTAAAAAAATGCAAGAATATGTAATTTTAATTAGAAAATTTTGTATATACATTTGCTTTTCTGAAGTATTTGCAGAAACTCTTGTTACATCAAGTACTGTATAGTATATTATGCCATACTATTTAATTGTATGGTCTTCCCTTGAGTCAGTTTCAGTTAAGAGCTTAACAAAATTACAAAGTAGAATCCTTAAATCAATTATCAAGTTTTTTTCTTTGCATTCCCCAACCATTCATTAATCCAATGTAATTTAAGAATAATCAATAGTTTTGAAAGGATATTACGGCAGTCTAAATACTTCAGTATCATATTGAAAAGTTATATAATGTTGTTGTTGTTGTAGTTCCTCAGACTGTCTGGCCAATCAGTCTCTAGTCTGGTTAAAGAAACAGAAATTTTCCATAATATTTTTCACATCAATTAGTTTATAGTGTAAATCTTATAATATAGTACCAGTGATTTTCCTTTGACCAGTGATAGAACAATAATAATTTTTGTGGAACCAATTATATTTAAGAGAGTGCAAGAACATCTCAAGGAAATATTTAAAGCATGACTGCTACTCAACATACACAACATAAATACTGTAGTAATAGTTTACATTAAGGGGGCAGTAAATTGTTAGTAAATCTGGAGCAGCAGCTGATTTCTTCCAACTATTCCAAGCAACAACAACAACAAAAGGTCCCCACCATTATTTTTGTTCATCTGGTCCAGCATTATTTCCTGGCAATATATACTACGGGGGAATCAAGGTGCTCTAGTGTACAAACAATACTGTAGTATACTGTACAGTAATGCCTTGTTTTGCACTGTTGTTATGGGTGTGTATAGTAGCAATTACCATGTATCCGTGTACAGTAAGCCATTATTATCCACCCATGGGTTTATGAGTGTGTAATATATAAAGAGGGTTTACTGTACATAGATTCATTACAAGCAGTGCAATACACACCCATAACACAGTGCAAAGCAAAGGCATTATTGTACCTGTACTATTGTTGGTAATGTACTGTACATTAAAATGCCTTGATTCCTCCTCCAAAGTATAGTACAGTATGCCAGGAAACAAACAGAACCAGATGAACAAAAATAATGGTGGCCTGTTTTTGTTACTTGAAATAATAATAGAAGAATTAGTTGCCCCCAGATTTGCCAACACCAGCACTGTACTACCTACCCCCTTAACTTTGTCACTGTACTACCCACTTAACCCTGTCACTCAATCACCAACTAACCTAACTTAACCTCTTCCAACCCCAAACCTTTGACAGTGTTGGAACGTCCCGCCTCCCAGATGTCCTTCCTGGAGCAGTTTTTGAAAGAGACATCATTGAGAAGAGGAGGGTCCCTGGAGTCCGAAGAGGGGGATGTGGAGGACAACAGGGCCCCCTCTGTACCCTCCCTCTCCTCATCAAGGTCATTTGTTAGTCAGGTGAGTTTAAATTTTATTCATTATCAGGCCATTTCATTTACCCACAACCTATTGTACAGTACCTTGTTGTAATAATGTACAGAAGGTTGACTATACATAGATTCATTACAATTAGTGCATTACACATCCATAACACCAATGCAAAACAAGGCATTACTGTAATTATAAAACATGACTGTGTCTGTGCATGTGTCCATGTACAGTTGCCCAAGAAAAAACTTAAACCAAATTTGCTGGTGTGTGGCAATATCTGGCAGCTGCTCCAAAGTAAACATTTATATATTATCAATGGATCACTCAGAACCTACAACCTTTGTATGGATGGATGTTATTGGTTTCAGCTAATTACATTCATCCATTCAATTTGGTTGCAGTCTTTTCTTGGGCAACTGTACATGCCATTACTGGACTGTATATTATTTTTTCTCATTGCAGCAAGAACAGCTTGGGTCCCCAAACATGGAGTCTCGTCCATTGCCTCCCCTACCCCAGACAATAACCAACGTCCCCCCTGGTGTTCTGCCCACCATGGCACATCACCAACATGCTGGGGCAATGGTGGGTATGTCAGGGGGAAGCAGCAGCAGTGGTGGAGGACCATCACCACACATGATGAAGCAGCAGAAGGCCCACCAGTTTATTGTGCGTTCCTTCAGTAACCCCATCAAGTGTTCTCACTGTACCTCGCTCATGGTTGGGTTGACAAGGCAGGGTGTTGTGTGTGAGGTGTGTGGATTTGCCTGTCATGCCACCTGTAAAGAAAAAGTGCCCATGATCTGTCCCGTCCCACCTGATCAGAGTGAGTATCATTGCTAACTCAATACTTACTTATTTTACTTGTGTAAAGCAATCAGGTCATGTCATTGCTACTTCTATACTATTATAGTTTTTGCATATACAGTATTGTATTCTTCCCTTAATGCCATATTGTTTCATATATTACCCCAGATGGCTAGCAAACATATAACTCAATGAATCTTCTCGCACACATATATTGTATTTTAATGACAAGATGATTTTAGGTAAGAATATTCCAATGATATGGTGATTTTTAGGTAAGAACTAGACCATAAAAGAGAAGTATGTGTAATTAAGTATTTGGTGTGGTGTTTTTTGTGACGAAAATTTCCTCTGTCCCCCCTCATGTACGTCCACTTTCCGTGCGTGAATTTCTGGCGCTGTAGGTGGTCACATGACAATTTGTATAGCCCGACAGACAAACAGTCTCTCTTCATTTAGATATACAGTATAGATATTTGGTGATACTATGTAAGAGAACTAGAATATTGTAATGATAAGGTAATTTTAGGTAAGAATATTCTAATGATGTGATGACTATTAGTAAAAAGGTAATCAATTTTATTTAGGAATATTCTAAACATAAGGTGATTTTTTGTAAGAATATGGTATGGCTGACATTATGTAAAAGTAATCCAATTTTAGGTAATTATATTCTAATGATAAGGTGATAGTTAAATGTAAGAAATTTTATAGTGACTGATATTATTTAAGAGTAACCCAATTTCCTCCCAGCAGCCAAAAGACCCCTGGGTATTGATCCAACCCGAGGTATTGGCACAGCATACGAAGGGTTTGTCAAGGTTCCTAAGCCAGGTGGGGTCAAGAAGGGATGGTCCAGACAGTTTGTGGTGGTGTGTGACTTCAAACTCTTCCTTTATGATATATCTCCAGAGAGGTTAGTCCACATACCACTTCTAAGTTTGTCCATCCATAGTAATGTATGAATACTATATCCCATCGTATTTCAAGAGGTTAGCTTACATATCAGTAATTACAAATACAGTATATTCATTCATAGTTATATATATAAACACTATATCTCATTACAGTATACTGTATTCTAGAAATGTCCTATTATGGGATATTTCAACATATGTATGATGCTACTTGAAGGGGATAATATACTTTGGGTACATTGGAGTGCCTTGATTCCTCCAAAGTATGCCAGGAAACAGGATCAGATTAACATAAATAATGGTAGTGGCAAGTTGTTGCTTGGAATAGGTTGAAGGAATCAATTGCTGCTCCAGATTTACTATCAACACAGTACAGTTGCCACTACTAGTAATGGAGTTTGGTGAAATGTGGCACCACTGTGTTTGTTTATTTGTAGTAATAGTAAATGTGGCACCACTGTGTTTGTTTACTCATAATAATAGTAAAAGTATGTTCAGAACTCTCTCCTGGTATAGTATCCTTCTATAGTAATACAAATAAACAAATACATTGGTACCACATTTTATCAAACCTACCATTGAACACAACCATTACTAGTGGAGGCAACTGTACCTCCTTTATAACAACAATGGATATCCAACCAGAAATGCCCTACCTAGTGTGTGGGTGAGTACGGTGTTGGACATGAGGGATGAACAATTTGACGTCTCCACGGTGAAGGATTTAGACGTCATCCATGCCAACAAGAAGGACATCCCATGCATCTTTAGAGTAAGTATATAAAACAAGGACATTCCATGTATGTTTAACGTTAGAATAAGTAGTACACTCGTGATACATAATTTCTGACTAGGAAGTCTATGAACTCCACATCCTCGGATAACTCGACGAGGGTCTCCCCCAATTGATCCGAGTTAGCGAGGGTTTACTGTTTTTATTAAGAGTGTGACCTGTGTCTGGCTACAACTTGGTCTAATACTCCCTGCTCAGAAATGATGTATCATGTGTGTACTGTACAGTTGGCAAAATATGAATTGTGACAAATCTGAATGGAATTTTAACAATATTTAATAATTATTTGTAGCATGTGATACAAAAGTAAATATACATGTCCTTCCATATTACATTGAGAATATAAATATGTTTGATGTTGACAGGTAACAACATCATCAATGGTGGGGGTACGACACCACACATTGATGTTGGCAGACACAGAGATGGAGAAAACCAAGTGGGTGGTGGCACTTAATGAACTACATCGCATACTCAAGAGAAACAGGTTACCCAACAGACAGGTGAGTTACTGTACATTACAGTGGTTAATTTTAGAGTGTGACGTGATCTTGTCTAATCTACTAGAAAGTGACTAGATCCTACAACAATCTTTATTCTAGCCCAGTGGGAAATGGCTGGTATTCACAGAGAATAAAGTCAGCCCCCCCTGGGCAGTATTATTTGTTACAAGTGTTGAATGTGGTGTTAATGGTATGATGTTACAGGTGTTAATGATGTTATGTATTACAGGTATTAATGGCCCATGAAGTGGTGGATGGTAGTGTGACCCTCATTAAGAATGCTGTGTGTGGTTGTGTCATTGATCTAGACAGACTGTTGGTGGGAGCAGAGGAGGGACTCTTCTGTATCGACCTAGACAACTGTGGTGAGTCAAGGTTTTGAGGGGTTTTGATGGGTTAAGAAAATATTGTACAATTGCCTCCACTAGTAACAAGCACAGCATCCAGTGGTGGGTTGGTGAAGTTTTTCATTACCATTTTTTTAATGTTGGAATTATTATTCCACCATTACTTTAATTATTATAATTTATTATCATCATCATGGATTTACTGTATTACCAAAGATAAACAATAAAATATTGACAGGGACTAATGCAATGATTGTGTGACTGACAGAGATTGCAAAGATAGGCGATGGTAAGAAGATTGTGAGCCTGGAGTACATAGGAGAGGAACAACTCATTATGGTGATAGCAGGAAGACAACGGCAAGTTAAACTTGTACCTGTCAGGGCACTCGGAGGGGATGATGTGGAGTGGATCAAGGTGAGAATATTGATGACTTACAATAATTAAAGATACCATTATAGTGTCAAGTATGGTGTAGTAAATAACATTTGTGTATGAAATGAGTTACTGTACAGGTATTTCTCGTTTTATGCGAGGTATGGATTCCTACAGGCATCGCACAAACTGAAATCACACAAAAAAAAACTATTTTCCTCATAAGAAAAAATGGATAATAAAAGGAATGGGGTCTTGGTCCAAAAAAACTTCCATTTTTTGGACGAAAAATGCATTTACTTGACTAATAAAGTAAACATGTTCTAAAAATGTATCATTCTAAAGTTATATGTAACACTAAAGTGTAAATAAAGCACCCATTAACACTTAATATGATGCCATCTTGACAAATAAGTAAACTGGCTGTGACTGTAAACACACGAGTAGGATGTAAACATTGGACTTGGAGTGTGAGCTGCCTCCTGGTGGCAGGAAATGGAACTACACATCTGGCGCACTTTTTGAAATGCAGTTCGGGCAAATCGAATTATAGTAAACATACCGCACAATATTAATTAATTATAATATTTTAAATGTCGGATATAAGCAAATTCGCACATAGAGAACATGCACAAAACGAGAAATACCTGTACTGTATATGCTTGTGACTGATGATTATATTTATATACTACCACAATAATATTTATTCTTCCTGCATTTCAGGTACAAGAAACAAAGGGAGCAATTGCTTTCACAACGGGCAAGTTCCGTAACCCCAATAACATGAGCTTCACCTACTGCCTCTGTGTAGCAGTCAAGAGACAGGTGAGATATTAAATAAAAGACTTAACATTATACTTTCAGTCTTTCATATAGACAACTGATCAACTCTATAACATTCTACATCCATCTATCTTTCCCCCTTACTATGACCTTTGCTCCTTCAAATACAATGTTTTGCAATTCTCTTTTAATTTTTATTTAACATCTCACAGGTGAGGACAATGAGTGGGCTCTCTGCCTTTGGTCCTCACCTATTATAATATATAATAAATATATATATATATATATATATATAATTATTTTTACTAATCTGTGACAATTAGACTCTTCTCCATTCTCCAAGCATCTAATCACAAACTATATATCATCACCCTCATAAACAAATGGCCTAAACCATTTATCATCGATCTCTGGATTTTTGCCTAAAGCACATCTTAATGGTTGATCAAAATAATATGAGTAGAATATATGACTTAAGCAGTTGGTTTATGAAGGTGAATATATTAATTTTTTGAACAATTCTAAATCTGATCATTAAACACTATATTTTGTCATAAACCAACTTCTCACAGTGACTTTATGTTGCAGATTATCATATATGAGATTAACCGAGCAAAGGGTCGACATAAGCTGTTCCGGTCCATCTTGTTGCCACAGCCACCACAGAGCCTAGACATTCTAGGGGATGGAAGGTTGGCAGTGGGTTTCCAGTCTGCCTTTACCATCTACTCCATTCTTGGTGACCAACATCCTCTTTGTGAGTATTATAATTAACATTGTCACTATCATCACATTGGCTTGGAACTCTCTTTTATAATATCTTTGGAGTACACTCAACCCTTGATTTAAGGAACCTCCATTTCAGGGACTAGTGATTTAAGGAACTCCCTATTCTACCTGAAATTGGACAGGAACCTTTTTTATCAAGTCTATTCTTAAAGTTAAGAGTTGTTTTTCTCATCCATGGTACAATAAATACATCCTATGAAGTTTACAATTATTTCCCACAGTCTATAAAGTTTACAGTGGCTTACCGCAGCCTTGGTAAGTCCTTTGTTTATCAAACCTATGTTTATAAAGTTCACTTTCTTTTTGCACAGCCTTGGTCCACCCCGATAGCCAGTCGCTGGGCTTCCTATCCATGACACAGTGTGAGGCGCTGAGCTGCATCGAGGTGACACGAGGGGAATATCTGTTGGTCTTTAACTTGTTGGCTGTGTATGTGGATGCATCAGGACGCAAGAGCAGGGAGAAGGAACTCATGTACCCAGCCATACCCACAGCTGTCGGTTAGTAGGGCATTATTTATTGGTTTTGTGTAAGGGGGTGAATTGTGTAAAATAACCTTCATACTGATGTGGTTTAAGTGCTTTTAGGAATTATTTTGATTCCCTTAAACCTTTTCCATTACATTAGGTATGGTAACTAACAAGATGATTTTATTTACAGGTGTTTGTGATGGGTTGTTACTTGTGTACAGTGACATCCACATTGATGTGTTTGAAGTACTGTCTGGTGACTGGGTACAAA
Source organism: Petrolisthes manimaculis (assembly GCA_034508575.1). NCBI lineage: Eukaryota > Metazoa > Arthropoda > Malacostraca > Decapoda > Porcellanidae > Petrolisthes > Petrolisthes manimaculis. The sequence continues at coordinate 43,182 of JAWZYT010004796.1, forward strand.
CCATAAACCTCAAGCGTACCAAACCACTCATGAGGACAGGGATACTCAACATGGTCATGATCAGTGACCTCCCACACGTTGCCTACCTCAGGAACTTGCACAAAGGTGATTTTTAAGTAATGAGAGAAGGAAGTGAAAATACATACAGTAGGAGAGACAGGAATACCCAGTAAAATGGACCACACTCACATCCCTTCCTCCATTTAAGTCTGTGAAATTATCAGTACTGTAGCTCCCACTTCACTAAAGCCAAATATATTCAAGAGGATAAATTATAAGTAACCAAATCAGGAAATGTAGGGAGGAGTATAATGAGAAGGGAATTGTTGTTGGAATGAGAGCAATTTCAGATAAAAAGGGAATCGGGGTAAAAAGAGAAGGAAATTATAGGTAACTAAGCTCAGGTGATTTCAGATATAAAAAGGGGAAGAAGGTACAAAGGGTAATTATGTTTTAACGAAGCCAGAAAGTGTAGTAGGATTATAATGAGAAAGGAAGCGTTATGGTTGAAATTAGGACAGGCGGGTTCATTTATTTTGAAACATGTCGTGAAAAGTAAACCTTCCTCACTTGGCCTGCCTCAGGGACTTGCACAAAAGTGATTGATTCCTGGTTAAGGAGGGAAGGTACAGACACTCTTTACATTGTTGAATGTTGTTAGAATTGTCTTGTTTGTAAAATATTTTTCAGCTTTCAATTAGTTTCATACCCATAACCTTTACAAACATGGGGATATTTCTGTATACAGTATGCTTAAAAAATAATGTAGTATATATTATAATTTCTGTCAATTCATCCGTACAATTGCAGCCAATTTGGACATAGTTCATGGTTGCCTTTCTTCCATTTCAGAGGAACTTGTAAGAACAGGTCTGGATTCCAATGGAAGGCCAAGGTCAAGAAGAAAATTCTCAATGCGGGAAAACAGTAAAACCACTCGCACGTAAGTTTTTTCACCATGTGTTGTTTATCATAATTATACATGTTAATTAAGGGGGTAGTACAGTGTTGGTAGTAAGTCTAGAACAACTGATTCCTCTAAAATATTCCAAGTAACAACAGGACACCTTTGTTTTTATTTGTCTGGTCCTGTTTCCTGGCACACTTTGGAGGAATCAAGACATGCTACAAGTGTACTACCCCTTTAACGGATAGGTAAACAATGTGATATGATATGTATTTCCTTACCATGTTATGTTGTTACTTTTTATTTATTTTTATCTTTGTTAATTTTATGATGTAATGTGACTTTGTGACAAGCACCAGAGCCAGTACTGTACAGTAGTTTGAACGTAGCACAGCACACTTTGTTTATTATAAATATTCCTGTAGGGGGATATTATACATTCTATATAGCACATTAACTGAGACGTGTGAGTTCCTTAACATCAATAACTGTTCTTAGGGTTGTATGCAAGAATATCCTTGGTGTAGATTATGGCATGGTAATGGCACAATCCATTATATGCAAGGAATATCCATGGTGTTGATGATGACATGGTACAGGTCTGATGGCTTTGTTGTTTGTCTATGGATTCATTGTACCAGTACCACTCCATCATCAACACCACCAATATTCATGTACCGGTATGACTCCCTGGACACACTACATAGCCATAGTACCAATACTGTGTTTTTGTTAACACCACAGATATTCTTGCATACGGCCCCTAATTCCAAGATTGTAGTTCATGCACTACCAGTGTTAGGAGTAAGGATTGTTATTATATAATCATAGTTATTACAACAATACAGTGACAAAGGATAATACATACTACTATGGAGGAATGATTCATACAAATATTAATTCTATCATAATTAACCACTGCTTCCGTCTGTTGCTATTTTCTTGTTCAAACTTTCTTGTAATTTACAAGTACTGTACATATTTTTCTTTTACTCAGGAAATATAGTTTTCCATTAAGTTGTCCTGTACCACATTTTGGGTTGTTTCATTCAGGTTAAGACAACTTCAGAGAAATATACAAACAGTAGTATACATGTACTCAAAGTTGGTTTTCAAGTTGGTAAAAGGGAGATAATTAGTCTGTGATGAGAGGAACAATGTAGGAGTCCACCATGCTAGCCATTGTTGGCAAGAACATTCATAATGTTGATGATGGTTCAGTTATATTATCTATGGAGTTATATTACCAATACTATACCATCATAAACACCATGAATGTCCTTGAATATGGCCCTAGGGATTGATATTAGCGTCATGGTGTGTGTATGTGTATGTGTGTTGGGTGATGACCTACCAACTATTGGCGTGTGGTCGGGCAGGAGGTTAAGGCAGCTGGAGAGCCGCGTGTTACAACTGGTGCAGCCGTTGCCCTCCCCCCCCTCCCGCCAGCTCAGCTCCGCACCCCTCCCATGGTAACCCGGGCAGTGCCAACCTCATTCACATCCCATACTAATGTAGAGATCTCCATTCACATCAGGCCATGACAACACCAAGTACAGTAATTACTTCACTTTTTTACACAGGTGTTATGAGTGTGTGTTACAGTATAATGTTTACCATGAACCCGTGTACAGTAAACCCTCAGTCATTATCCACCCATGGGTTTATGGGTGTGTAATGTATAAAGAAGGTTTACTATACACAGATTTATTACACTCAGTGCAGTACACACACATAACATCAGTGGAAAATAAGGCATTACTGTATCCATGTTTGGTGGGAAAGACTGCATGAGCTTTGGAATGTTGTTCTATGAAATGCATTGTTAATTAAAAAAAAAAAAAAATAAGGAAAACCATGTTATGATTCAGTTAAATCGCTTCCTAGGTGCAAATAACCCTCTCCCACCCAAGGGATATTTTTTTTAATGTAAATTGCCAATGCTCTTCGGTAATGCACGTAAACTTTTGTTCTCATAATATTATGTTTAACCCTTTAACTGCGGCAGTCCTCGTCATAAGTAGTCTGGTGCGGCAATCCACAGTAAAATTACCGTTTTAAATATATATGAATAACCTACGAACTATAAAATTTCGTACACAGTAACTTAAACCTTTCTACTTACTGATGAATGCATCAGTAGACATATAGGTGCTCCTTAGTAATGAGTTGAAAACATCCTTTTTTCACCCATTTTTATGCTCCATTGCTTAGTGCTTCCGCTGATTTCATGCTCATCACCACCACCAATACCCCACCACTGGCAGCCTCTTTCATCACTTCACAAACAAGACGAATTCATAATTAAATAACTATTTTCATCTTTTCTTTTCAAACCATGTAAAAATAAGAGGAATAATTTGAACCTTTTCTGTAAGCCAATGCAGCTTGGTGTAGGAGTGGTTGATGACCAGGTACATGTGTTGTCATCAGTATCACTATCATCACTAGCACTAGGTAGATCTTTTCCTAATTTACCAATATCATCCTCATTAGTATTCTCACTCATCACAAAAAAGCAGTCCAGGATATTTTTGGGGTAGTACAAACAAACAATTGTATTTCTTTTATGCGGTGTAATAGGATCATCCGGATCACTGGTGTCACTATCAATGGGTGGTATATATTTTTATTTCAATACTCTGGAACGGCCTCCAAACCTACGAGAAATGGATGGTTTAGGCGAGTTTGAAGAACTAGCTCTGTCTGACATGACTAACAGATACATACCGGTACTGACCAAATGTTTTAAAATAGTAAGCTAAAGGAATGATCTGATAACTGAAGGCCGCTCACCAAGCATAAGTGAGCATTAGCGCGAAAGACAAGCGTGGTAATTATAAAATGTAATTGTGGATTCCAGAAGGCATGTCACAGTTAAGGGGTTAAAGAATATGGAAGAAGAGTTATGGTTTATTGCACTGCACCAGAATGGATGTTAGCCATAATTCATTGGATTATATTAATTATATGCATTGTTATTACTATTATTTTTTTACTGATCGTAGAAGAAATAATAATGCTTTGAAAGTCTCTCACATTGTAAATGCTATTTTTTTACTGACAGTAGAGAAAAACAAAAAAAATTATAAGGAAGGTGTCTTTAGCCTACATGCTTTCCTACCAAACATAAGAGGAGGAGGTGACCCTGAGAGTGTATGTGTTGACTCAGTCCTCTCCTTTGATGGCGTGTTGTTATATGACAAGTCGCCCATTTTGTACGCCTTTTTTTTTTTTTTCCAGTAGTAGTGCCCTCGTAGCACGTGGCGGCATAACTGCATCTGGCAGGCAGTGTTATGGCTGTGTTATGTGTGGTCTGGCCTAGAACTGTGAATGGCCAAACTCCCTTAGTCTTGATCAGCGTCAACTGGCACAAACCCAGACCAAAGTTTTATTTAACCATAAAATTTTACATTCGAGTACTGTATACCTCCCTTGTCCACTTGTGCATTTGACATAAGGTTGACGAGTGCTACTAATGATTGTAATAACTACTGTTGTTCCGTCGTCGTTACAGACTTACATTTGTTGTTGTTGTTTTTTATGTGTGTTAGGTGTAAACTGTTGTTGAATCTGTTTTAATGACTTGGCTGAGACTGCAAAGCATGTGTCAGTTTGATCTTTGGATTGTGTGGTAGCTGTGAGCCAAAATAATACTAGTACAGTACTTTGCAAGATAATTTGCACCAATAGGTACCTACTACAGTACTTACCCTCTGACATAGGACATTGCTTTTTTTTTTATTGTTAGATATTAGTGGCTTCTGTGGCATAGTATTATTACTCTAGGGTTTTGGTAATTATGTACCATAATGTGCTAATACTGGTTTTGATATTAAGGGGGTCGTACAGTGTTGGTGGTAAATCTGCAACAGCTGATTCCTCCAAACTCTATTCCAAGCATCACCGATCACTGTTTGTTATGTTCATCTGGTAGACTGGTACCCATGTTTCCCTGGCATATAAAACCTTGGAGGAATCAAGGCGCTCTAATGTGCAGTTGGCCACAGGAACTCTTACACTGGCAATATGGAAAGAGAGGTCATAATTCTGCAAGTACTGTAATGAATGGTCTACAAGTGACTCTGATTGCAAAACAAGAAACGTAATAATAATGTTGCATTGCAATTGATTAGTCTTGAAATTTTATATATGTTGTAAACCCTCAAACAACAGCATGTGTATGAATTCTTGCGGCCAATAGTACCCAAAGTGTATTACCCCCTAGAAGAATTGGTAACCCGGTGCTTGTCACAAACACCAGGCCCCTCTCAGTCAGGCAGTCATTGGTTAGTCATGTCCCCTGGAAAATTTAAGTCTGAATTATTGTTGTCGTGGAATGTTGCTGGTAATTATAAGTCTACAGTAATCCCTCCTTGTCCACTGTTATTATGGGTGTGTAATGTACAAAGGGGATTAATATACTGTACACAGATTCATTACAAATAGTGCAATACAAACCATAACACAAATATCATCATCTCTTACACCCTGCCCAACCCAAACCAGTCTCCAGAAACATATCCATACCCAAATCACTCACCAATCCATCCAAACACTCAAGAATGACACTCAAATGCATGCACAACCTCCTGACATACATCCATCTGAATCCTCCCTTCCTCGTGAGGACAGAGTTCACCTGGCCAGGCTGTGATATGGCCACCAACTGGCCCTTCTGACATATCAGAAGCAGCTGGATGGAGCCATTGTAGATACCTGTCCAAGAAGCAACATAGCACCCCACTCTATTAAGCACATTATTGAAGACTGCAATACAATACACACAACTACATTTGACAACAACACAACATACACTCTCCGAGGGCACTGTGGGAAAGCCCGGTTCAGGAGCTTGGGGCTGCTTGGCCAGACAGCTTGAGGAACTTCAACATCAACAATAACATAACACCAGTGCAAAACAAGGCATTACTATAAGGAATATGAGAATAAAAACATTATTTGAAAAAATAGTAGCCTGTGTTGATAAATTGGTGTACAGTACTACTTATGTTAGGTGTAGTACATTCTTACAATGTTCATAAGTGTTACGGGGATGATACAGTGTTAGTAAATCAGGAGCAACAGATTCCTCCATACTGTTCCAAGCAATAACAGGCCACCATAAGTTTTGTTGATAAGAGTCCTGTTTCCTGACATACTCTGGAGAAATCAAGGTACTCCAATGTACCAAAAGTATTTCACCCCTATAAAAAGAAAGAACTAAATCTAACAAACAAGATGATATAGTATGGAGGAAAAATACCCAAAGTAACCCATTATGGATTTTAGCCATATTTCATTTTCTTATAATCAGAATATGCAGTGTCATGCCAAGAAAAATTATTGACCATAGGGGAAAAAATTATACAGTATGCTCTGATGGTCTGTCTCTACCACAGTAATTTATCATGACTACCGGTAACTCAAGTGTACTAAGGCACACAAAAGTTCATTCCCTCAGCCAGTCACAATATACTGTAACAAAATCACCTGTGGTTAGAACGACTCAAATACAGAGGATAGATGGCAAACTGTGCTCTGTTGTTTGAACCACAGGTGGGGAATTCAGTCATAGTGTGACTGGATGAGGAAATGAAACGTTTGTGTACCATAATAAATGAATATCACTGATCTGGCAATTCCATACATCAAGGTGAGATACAGACTAGACAAGGTTGGTAGAAGCCTGGAAGGTTTTGAGATCTGTGAGGAAAGATGAGGTGTAGTGTTTATACTCTATATCATCATGTATGGAAGGTTACAGTATATCAATAGTGATAATTGTGCCAGTCTCATATCAGTCTTCATTCTGAACAAAAGTTGGTAACAATTGATGACATAATTGTGACAATTTTTTTAAATCTCATTCAAATTAATTTGAGAAAAAAAAAATTGCTCAAGTTTGCCATAAAGTGTTACTGATTTTACTTTGTCCATCATCATAAACTAACATTATCTTTTTGGTTAAAAAATTTTTTTTGCCATAAGTTTAAGTAGTCATCAGATGCAGAAGCATATTTAAATATCTGCTTAGACATTTTTCAGCAGCAGATTATGTGAACACAGAGATACATGGATAATCAAAGACTGCTTGACTTTGCATGTGTGTAAATTTGCACGCATTTGTGAAATGAATGAATGAATGGATGATTTAATTTCACTAATCAGTTCCATAATTATTTGCATTAGTATTATAAACTATATAAGATGAACAATATAGCTACAGCACTGACACTATATTGATCCCTGTAGCATAAGTGAGCACTATCATATGTAATGAGAAATACAGTAATCCCTTGTTTTGTATTGTTGTTATGGTTGTGAATCCATGTACTTTACAGTAAAACCCTCTTTATCCACCTTTGGATTGATGGATGTGTAATGTACAGTACATAGAGGGTTACTGTACACAAATTCATTACAAACAATGCAATACACATCCATAACAGTGGAACACGGGTTTACTATACAGTACACAGATTCATACCATTTTGAAAGGTGTATATAGACTAAGGTCACAGCCTGGTAGTTGTCCATCAGCAGTACTCTACAATATTAATTGATGCTTTTGACAATATATTATAAAACGGAAGGACACCATTATAAATTTCATGGTAATCAGTTCATTACAGATTTTATCAGTATTTTGTTCATTTCAGTGACTACTATCCTAAATATAAAATAAAGTAAAAATTTGAAGTTTATAAATATACATAAAAAAAAAAAAATCTAGAAATATTGTACATGCATAATAATACTACAGTGTACTGGCCTTCATCCCAGTAGACCTAATTGGGTTAGCCACGCCATGTTGCGCTGTTTCTAAAGTATATTTGAGCACCTCTATTCCTCCAAAGTATGCCAGGAAATAGGACTATCAACAATAATCTAATAATGGCTGTTGTTGCTTGGATAGTTTTGAGTAATCCGTTGTTCCTCCATATTTACCACCAACACTGTGAACTGTCCCATTAAAATGTTCACTATGTTTGTTGCTCTCACAGAACCGACCGTCGCAGCAAACTCATCTCCGGCCCCACCAACTTCAACCACATCAGTCACATGGGTCCAGGAGACAGTATAGAGATCCAGCGACTTGTTGACCTTCCATCACGCATCAACATAAACACAGACCAACGAGCGCCTCACCAACAGTCCATCCACAGGGTAGGCCTATGTACAGTTGGCTTGTCTGACACCACAAAGTTTAATGGTCTTTTTTATATGTTGAACTATATTCACAGGTTTGGCAATTGGCTGTGGTATTCTTCTTTACAAAGTAGTTTACCATAACATTTGTGGGACAATAATTTTTTTTTTTTTTTTTTTTTTTTTTTTACAGATTCTGGTTTTCTATATTTATTATAGGCTTGGCAATTGTCTGTTGTACAGTATATATATATATATTTTTTTTTTTTTTTTTTTTCCCATACATTCACCTTCACCTAATTTAGGGCCATAGGCAAGAATACGAGTGATGTTGAGGATGGTGTAGTACTGGTACAATGACTCCATAGACACACTCACTACAGAGCCATTGTACAGGTACCATGCCATCAACAACACTACTCATATTCTTGCATACAGTCCTCTCTCTCTACCTTACACCATTTTGGTGACTATTGCTGCCTCCTTCAACATGGAGTTTGGCACTGGATGGGTCTAAATTTGGGAGTGTGACTACACTTTGAGCTACCTAATTACAGTTATATGCCAATTGAAAATTTATGAATGTAGGATAAAATGAAATCAGACCAGGTATTATGAATTACCATATTTAATTGATTAAAGAAGCATACTTTTTTCTTTCTGTTTAAGTAAAAGTTTGTGCCCATTGTTGCATTTACAATGTGTGTGTACAGTAGGTACATAGTATGCTCTGCCCATTATTACACATTACAAATTAGTGTTTTTTATGTGTAGGTACGCAGTATGCTTCAAACCAGTGGGAAGTTGGCTCCTCCTAGACTACCCCAGGGTCCTGAACCTCCAAGACGCTCCTTCAGTCACCAGCCTCTCCCTCAACCACACTACTCCAATGTACACAATGGTGAGTTATAGAATCTTAGGTAAGAACATAAAGATGGTGTTTATGATGGTCAACACCTTCAGGGATTGAGGTGTCTTGACAATAGATGGATAGGTACTATTACAAGGACTTCATAGACACACTACACAGCCAACTTACTGGTATCACACTATCAACACCATGTGGCCCATAAACTGTGCACAGTTCTTGGAAGTATTTTTAATGCATTAAAGAACATTTCCATTCAGTTCCATTTCTTTGGGGAGGGATTGTATTGGGGGCTGTGACCCCCTCAATTTATTCTCAGTACATCGAGCTAAAGACAGCAGAAGGCCATAAGATTTTCAGAATCAGGAAAATATTTTGCCTTAGTTTTAACTTTAATAGCATATGGTGATAAAGTTTTCAGTGTTTTCATGGACAACTATTTTTAATGAGTAACAATTATAACCACATCCATAACTTTGTATTTGATAATGCTCTTTTTCCAAAGATTTTTAGAATTGGTATGATAATTTGCATTAGAAAAGTGTATATTGATAAAGTTCCCCATTGGGTTACTCTCAGAGTCTTATCATCCTGGCATAATTAACTATGTAGTTTCATCTTTTTATATATATATATAAAGACACATTATGATTATCCTTACAATGTTCATAGTGGATAATAATATGTTGTTGTATCAGGGAGTGGACCACCACCCCCAGTGCCTGGTTCATTAAGACGTCCAGGCATCCCACCTCTGCCGCCCACTTCAGCACCTCCACAGCAACACCTCCCACCACAACAGAGGTCACCGGAGGAACCACGACACCAGATCATCCACCAGCTGCAGGAGGTAAACACGCTGTTTTTATCTGTTTATACTACAATCATATTTTAGGCAACTGCCCTCCAGTTCTGCAAATCCCTTTCTTGGTCCCTTCAGGACTGGTCTGATGGAAGGTGCAGCCCCATTGTAGTTCTTGTGGTAATGTGGACTTGGGCCCACAGCACTGGCTATGAGATCAAAGACCTTCCCAATCTCCCGGGTCCCATTTTCCTGGGATTCGCTTTGGTATCCTTGGCATATCGGGCCAGCCCCTCCTTTACTTTAATTTGTTTTTTTACTGCAACCAGAGCGTACCAGGGATCTGTGGGGCAGGAGGCCATTCTGCCCCGGGAGAATATCCACAACAACTCCCTTTCATCAACACAGTATCATCAGCAAAAATAAACTTCCCCCCAAGGATCAATTTACTCCATTCAGTCTTAGCCTGTCTCCCAGGCCATCCACTTTGTCCTTCATTCCCCTCATACTTTAAACTCTAGAAAATTACATTGGCTGTTTGTTTCTGAGTATGATGATATAATAATTGTGACTAGCCTTATTATTCCTTACAGCAGGAATGTGGAGATACTTCACCACGTCACTCTATAGCGTCCAACACCAGCAGCAATCTGTCCTCACCTCCTTCCCCCGGCCGCCCTCCCGACCACCACCACTCCTCTTCGTATGACTCATAGGGGTACGTGTGGCCTGGGGAGAGGCTGTGAGCAGGTAGGGTCCCCACAGGCTTTCTTTCCTCAACTGTAGGAGCACAGATTACATTCAGTACCTTGGAGTCTTCTGCTCAAATAATGCTGCTGCTTGTAATTGTTGAAATGTTTCATCTGCTTCCATCTGTGTTAAGTGTGTTTTAAAATCAATGAAGTTAAAAGTACTATATTGAAACAAAAATGATTCTCTGGTTGTCACAATGTCTAACTTACAACAAGGAAAATGTGGTCACAAATCAAAAGTAGTAAAGCTGTTCTCATTATTCCCACATTGGGTTTCAATATACCGACTCCGTTTGTGATAGAGGCAATACTTAATCAAACACATGTATGAATATGCAGGAAGATAATAGTCTCCATAGGAAATGTATTCAAGCATAACCGTACTGATAGTCCACCAGATATTACAAAGGAGATTTCATAGTACTTACAAATATATAATTTATGATGCAAGAATGTAACAGTGTCTCCTCTGCATGCATATCTGAAAGTGGACCTATCATGTATGGTTACTGTCTGAAAGGGTGATGTGAGTTTGTAAGTGAATGTGGGTTCAGGTGTTCCTCTGTTTGTAATGGAGAGTAATGCAGGACCAGTTACCATATTTGGAATGTGGCCTATTATTGCTTGGAGAATAATTTGGAGGAATCAATTACTCTTGATATCAACAACACTGTACTACCCCCTTAACAAGTTTGGCTTTAATGGAATAGACTTGTCTTCATAAATTTCTGGGCAGCTATGAAAGGTTCAAGCTACCTGCTGGTGCTTTGATCGTCTTGTAATGTGTGGGGTGTATAGGAAGTGTAAATTACAATTATTATATTATCTGTATTATGTATGTACTGTACAAGATTTATTTCTGCATATAAGTTAAACAGAATTGGGTTTTGTCATCCACTTCAAGTTCTTAGACCTTTTGGTGTTTTACAACTTCTGCTAGTCATTCTTTATTCTTAAGTGTCAATGCAAGCCCAAAGAAAATTTAATTGAGGTTAAAAAAGCAAAGGGTGTGTATTGTTTCATTAAATAAGCACAAGACGAAACATACAGGTGCTGAGAAGAAGAATAGGTGGGATTGGTCTGGTTTAAACTTTATACGTGAGATTGGTCTGGTTAAACTGAATATTCACGGTCAACTACAGCATTCACTTTAAAAGCAGCAGCTTCCAGTTGGGTTAAAAAATGTAAAGGATTCAGTTGGTAGAGTATATAATTATAGTGATAAAAATAATAAGCAAGGAGCAATAATAGTATTTTAGAGTAGAGGTGGTTGATTGTCTTGTTGTCCTGCTGAGAAATTGTGATTGCTGTTGAATAAAATTATCTGTGGTCAATTTTAGGCTTCCTTGTGAACCAAATGACTAGACAGACCTTTATGACCAGTTATGTGTTAGTGAAAAGGAAAGTTTAGATAAATATCATAAGAACAAGCTGCAGTTTACAGTAATAAAATATCATACTAAATTACTCTAGTGAAGGAAAGTTGCATTTAAAATTGAAAGAACAATTCAACAGTGATGCGAATATTGTATGAGTGTATGTGTGTGCATGTGAGTTATTAAGAACAATGTTTTGCATTAGTATGATGTTACAGTGAATGTTGATAATGACTTTGAAGATAAATTGTGAACAAGTACTAATATATCATCAAAGAACTCTGCTGTTAACTAGCTGTAATGGAAACTGCTCCAGGAGGAACAATACATTATTTTCTATTGTTAATCATTCCTTGTCAGTTTGATCTGCATAAAAGATCTTATGACTTCAGGGTGGTAAAAATGTAAGAGACATTTTGTATGTTTACAATCATGAAGCCAAGCCTTGTTATAGAAGTATATTTGTAATGCAGATCAACTGATGGTCAAAATATTCCTCAATGAAATAGTTCTGGTGTTAGGGGTCTTGCATTAGTGATCACTAGTTTGTTGGTTAAATAAAAAAAAAATTGAAGTTGGTGAGTTGACCTCCTGACTGACTGACTGACTGTGTTTGGTGTGGCTCTGATCAAGCTTCCTTCCCCTTAAACCAACATGACTTATGACCCACAACATCAAAGTCTTGGTATTCTGGAGGTAAATATATTCTCATAATCCCCATAATAGTCTAGAGAATATTTTGCATCCCATGGCCAAAATAGGTGTTGTGGACAAGTGTGCGTGTGTGTGTGTAAGAGAGAATGACTGATCATTTTCATTCTGGAAAGTATGTGATAGTTTGCAAATTGTCAACCATTTCTGCATTTGAACAGTATTGTTTAAAACTGATTTACTTTTGGTTTATTTAAGCAAATATTGGTGACCATTATTATCCCACCTCATATTTTATCCATTAAAACTGCCTTGCCAAGTATTTACCAAGACTGTTGATGTGTCAAGTCTAAAGTCATGTGTTTGTTGATGATAATCTTAACTTCCCTCTCCTTTCCTTTCATCCTCCTCAAGTCAACTATGGTTATAGAAATATTGGTGTTTCTTGGCTCTTGGCTGCGGTGAGATCTTAGATACCAATAGGAAATGCGTGACTTCAGGAATTTTGTAGTTGTATGCAATTTTTAAAGATTTGCCTATATATAAAGCACATTTTTTTAGTGTTCTTGCCAATCTTTTTTTTTTTTTTTATGACTTGTATGACCTGTCTGAAGTATTTAAAGTGTTGATTAATTTATTAGGCACAGAACTTGATTTCGTTTCCGTCATCTTTGCTTGAGAAAACTTTGCTGTCAAGTTAATTTTTGTAAGTACAATGTGTAAATATGTTCCCTAGTGATTATGTTTAATAAATTTATGAATTATGACACTGTACATTCATATTTCAGCTTGTGTATTGTAGTATGTAATTTATGATTGGTATGGCCGAGGTTCCACGGCCTTGTGTATACTAGCTTTTGTAAAATAGACATTTCTAGAAATATGGCAATACTATTATGGGTGAAAAAGTGTTTTAGTCAAACCTCAGTGATGCAAAGGTTATATATTTCTGTATAAAGTAAGTTTCCTTTCTGTGTGTACAACATACAGTAAAGCCCCTTCCACACAAGAGGCATATCGACTGCGAGCAGTCACTGTTACCAATTTTGTGGGTAGGTGGCAGTCACATGTGACCAATGGCTGCCAAAGACAGTTTGATCTGGTTTAACTGGTAAAGGGCAAGATAAGTCCGCTCAGTTGACAGTGCCTGCAGTCTTTTTACTTCTCATGTGGAAGAGGCTTAAACTTTTAGATGAGTTCACAAATAAGTTGTATTATTCACAATTGGTTTGAGGAGATTGTGTGTAACTCATACTTCCAACACAGAGGTGCACAAGTACACATGGATGTGTGTAGAATTGAGATGAGGCAAGAGAGAAGTAATAAAATTGATAATGTGCTGGTAGAGAAAAAAAAATCATTTATCTATGTACAGTGCAGAATGCTATACAAGAACACTTCAAGGATTAAGTGGTGGTTAGTCTGACCATATGATATGATCCTGTAAAGTGGTTGGCACAAAGAAATACAACATGAATGAAAGTGTGAAGGTGGAAAAGTTACAAAACAACTGTGCAGTAGGGGAGGAATATGTATGAGAAATAGAGATTGAACTCAAACGGTGAATAAAACCCACTCTTATGGAAAGTTTACAAAGACAGATTTTCTCAAGTAACTCATTTCCACTGCGCCTATTCTAGACTGATGAGCCCTACTCCATGTCCATGTTTCTGACGCATACATCGGTGTTGGCAGGATTATACTATTTCTTGGTCCCCTTTTCACTTCCATACTCTCACTTCTACCCTTCATTATCCTCCCCAGTGATTCTATGACCAGTCTACCCTTCACTGCTCTCTCCATAATTTCTCCTTCCATGTTTACACAGAACTGTACTTAAACTCCTTCACTTCCTCCATCCTCTCACCCCTCAGAGTTATCACACACTTAGTCCCAGTTGGTACTCCACTCTGTAAGGTGTAGCAAAGTCAATCACTTCAGTTTCTGCTCTCTCAAATACCATCACTTTAATTTTACCACTTTTACCAACACTCGCCATTAGTTTCCTTCGTTTATACATAGACTGAAACTCGTCCACCACTCTGTAACTCCCTTTCACTCTCGGCCATCAACACAGTGTCATCCGCAAATAAACTTGCCACCAAGGACCAATTTACTTCATTCAGCCTCAACTTCACCCCCAGGCCATTGTTCATCTATCTAGCTGTTTCTTTTAGTCTGTCTACATCTATCCATATCTCTCTGTTTTCTCACACACAAGGTCCCATTTATACAGTAAATTTACTTTTCTCGTATTTCCAATGATAACTCTTCTGGTGAAAATTCCCACAATGTCCATCAATGATAGTGTAACTACTGAAGGTGAGTGAATGACACAGATACATCACCACAGCCAGAGTAAGTCCCTTAACTGAACCAATGGTGTGAAAACCCTGTGACTGAAATGAGAGAATGTCCCTTGATCTTACAATACATCGTGGATGCAACAACATGAGTGGGAAGGGAGCTGAGAATTTCATGTACTTTGAAAGAGAGAGTGGAGGTGAGTGACCCATTTCACTGAGTACTGTACTCTGTCTTTGCTTCTGTATTTCTGTATCCTCTTTCTACCCCTGCCACTAGAGCTTATTCACCCATAAAAAAAAAAAGGGAAATGAGGTATTGATGATTACCGGTATGCTCTAAGAAATAAACCATGGTATATTGTACTTACTGGCAAACTTGTACAGCATTTCTTCAGTCATCTCTTTAGGTATTTATGACGCATGGAGTTCCTGGGGTTCATCTGAAACAATGACAACAACAAAGGTTATACTAATATATTTCCAGGCAGCTTACCTTCTTATCCACCACTTTCATTTACATTTCAGTAAAATATAACCTAGTACTTCTTATGAAATGAATAAATTAAGGCTATGTAACATTAGCCATAAATAGTTGTTAATGAATTAAGGCTATGAAATACTATATCACCATAAATAGTTATAATTGAATGAATGAATCACCATACGGTAAAAGTTAATCTTAGTGAACCACACAATCGAGGTACAGTATTATTAAAAAACTATCATGTAACTAATTACAAGTGGAACAAAATTTTAGTTAAAAGAACTTTTACATTGTGGAGATAAACAACACAAGTTACACAGCAATATCAACATTATATACAGTATATATAAAAAAAATCTTAGGGTAGATTATAAAAAAAAAAAAAATCAAAGTAAAACGAACGTCAACCAGTCTTTGGGATATAAAAGAGGGTGATAATGACTTAGAATATAGAAACTGACAAAGACTGGTATGTATGTATGTATGTACTACACGACCACACCACCTGTACCTCTCAATACAGGAATCCAAACCTAAGACACATTTTCCCTTCAACCCACATGCCATTTCCACATCTGTTTAATTTGTGGATAGTACTGTAGTGTACTTTTGGTATGTTGGAAAGTCTTGATTCCCCTAATATATGCGAGGAAACAGGACGAGATTAAAACTAAAATAATATTGTCTTGGTAGATGGGAATAGGTTGAAGGGATCAGTTGCTCCAGATTTACCATTACTGTTCTTTCCCCCTTAATTACTATATAATATGGTATATTTTGCTTTGGTGAAGGGGGAGCTACTGAGAATTTTACGAGTTTGAATGTAGAAGTGAGGGAGTGAATATATGTGAGTGTGATCCATTTACTGGGTCCAGTTAACTACTGTACTGTTTCTCATGTATTTTTTACCTCATTTTTTCACCCCTAACTCTTGAGTCCTAAACCCATTAAAAAGAAAAAGAGAAATGGGGTATTGATGATGATGACGATAAGGTATAATCTTCATAAGGTATATAATTATGTTTTCATAATACCACCGTAACACTACACCGATGGTTTAACTTTGCTTTATCGTTATGTATAATAATACATATACAGCAAATAATTTAACTACTAATCTCTATTACTGCATCAAATGGACCATATGGGAGGCAACCTGTGAATGAACGGAGGCTGGGGAACGTAGAACAAAAAAAAAAAAAAAGCTCATACACACAAGCGTTGAGTAAATGTTGCGGGGAGAGGCAAAGGTTCATTCAGGTCCTGCTGTGTTCATTGCTACACACCACCAGCCACACAACACTTAACATTATAACACCTACAAGGGTTTATATACATACACACACACATAATTCACCACGTTTAACCCTTTATCAATAAGCATACAAGATTATACCGACGTGTGTACTGTACTGACCACTTGGTTTTTGGAAATGTTAAGGGAAGGATGGACATTGATAGAACAAATGATCCGGCTGTGTGTGTGTGTGTGTGTGTGTCCTAGAGCCAAGGTAAAAAGAAGTTCCCACGCGGATACCAAAGTCTGTTTTGATTTGCTTCCACTGTCCCCTGACGTCACCAACCTTCACTTTTCAATGGTTAACATCTGATGTCTAAGACTTGATATATTCCCAAGCTCACATCAGTTGACTTACAATAGGCAGCGATCAGTAGCATATGCCGGTATTATTAAGAACAGATTTCACTCAGAATTTTCCCAGGGTGAGTGAGACTGACTGGCAATGTGGTGGTGGATGATGCTCACAATGAATCTGTGTTCTGATTGGCTGGTGGGGCAATGGGCGGGGCCTATGTGTAAACCCTGCACTGTGATTGGCTGTCGTGTTGGAGATGTTGTTGCTACCAATCCAGCATCAATGAAGTTAGGTATATGAGGAAGGGCCGACTCTCCCGTACGCTAGAGTATAACCACACCCCGTGAGAGAAGGGTGGTACTGCTCCTCCCTGTGTGGTTTTATGACTGACTGTCCACTACTAAATCCGTGTGACACTTTGTTCTGTTGTCGGAATCTGTGATCGCATACACCACCAACACCCAACAAGGACAGACAGTGCCAAAGTTTTGTGGTTTTCAAGTGCAGGTGTGAACATCTGTGCTGTGGCGGACAAGCTGTGTGTGTGGGCGGTGTGAGTGTGAGTGTGTGTGTATGTGTGTGGTCCACTGCTGCTGCCTCCCACCACCTCACCTGACCTCTTCTCTGTGAGTGCCTCCCCTGCCCTGCCCTGCCCTGCACCCCTACCCACCCAAGGCAGCAGCTGGCATATCTAGGCTCCCGTTACCATGAAGTCTGCCAGCTGGGACAACAAACAAATGCCTCGCAATGTGAGACCGGGGCGAGGACAGCCGGAGGTGCGACAAGAACGTCAGGAAATACGAGAGTACTTGGACAAACTGAGACAACTGGTACCAGGGTGTCCTAAGGCTGGTAAGCTGTCTCGTCTGGCTGTCATCCAACACGTCATCGATTATATAGTAGAGCTCCAGGATACATTAGTACATCATCCTGTCAACAGTATCCTGGCTAACCCTGACCTACAAGACCTGGCTACGTCCATCTCTACTCACCCTGACCACCACTACTACCCTCACAACCCTGACTATTCACCACCCAGTTCCCTAAACCCTGGCGAGGAAGATCTGTCCCTCACCACCACCACCACCCCCACCACCACCACCACGACCCCTCCCCTCCACCAGGACCAAGAGTATTCCAACTCCCTCCACCCTAACTATCCAACGCCTCCCCATCAAAGTTACGACGATGACTACCACCACCACCACCACCAACAGGACTCCACCAACACGCCCCTCCACCATGAAAATCACGACTATACCTCCCCCCCTCCCCATCATCAACAAAAACACCGTGAAGTGTACAGACGGGGCCACCACCACCACCACAACAACAACAACAACAACGAGGAAGTGTACAGCAATGCCTCCCATCCCCACAACCGTCACTACAGCGCCCCTCACCACACCCACCAAAACAACGAGGAAGTGTATAGCAGTGCCTCTCATTCACGACATCGTCACTACAGCGCCCCACACCGCCTCCACAATCAGGAAGTGTACAACGCCCCCCACCATAGCATAGAAAAGGACTCGGTGCAACCCACAACCACCACCATCACCACCACCACCACCACCACCTCGCCACCAGATGTCACCAAAACCAATCGTAAACACACCAACACCAGCACCGGCAGTTGTAGAAGACCTCTGGGTGTATTATCCTCACTAAAAACTCACAGAAACCAATAGCCTGGAAAACTATCATGTAAATATCTCTTTTACTTTTGTTTTGTGTGTGTGTGTTTTTTACGTATCATGTTTGTGTTTGTTTTTATACGTAGATTTAGGGACTGAATTTTCCTCCCAAGCTTCGAACAATTGCCAAAGTAAGTGGGGGGAAAGAATAATGTAAATATAATCCATAACTGTTAAGAAAGAGAGTATGGTGTAAATAAAGAAATGTAAAAGGTGTGTTGGAGATGATGTTTATACAGAGTGAAATAATTAAATGTGTAACCCTATTGATACACTCGTTTCCCTGGGCCTTATTATAATCATTATATATAAACTGTTTCTCTTATAATACTACTACTAATCGGTGTATTATGGTTTGTATGGATGGATGGATTGAAGGGGAAAATAATGACCTGGGTGAAATACTTAAAAAAAACAAAAAAAAAGTGGGTAGGGAGTTCAGTGTTGTTATTGGTGTTGGTAAATCTAGAGCAATTGATTCCTCCAAAACATTACAGGCAACAACTGTCCACCACCACTATTTGTTGTTGTTATTCTCATCCACATGTTTACTGGACACTTTGGAGGAATCAAGGCACTCGTAATCAATGTGAGAAACACCAAGCTTAAAATTATATGACATACAAAAAGGTACGAAATTTTGCCAGTGAAAAAAGTGAGGGTAAATATAAAGGGGTAAATTTTGTGTTGGTAAATCTGCTGGAGCAACTGAATCCTCCTAACTATTTCAAGCAACAGAACACCATTTATTACATTTGTTCTTCTGATCCTGTTTCCCGGCAATACTTTACTTTGGAGGAATCAAGGCACTCCAATGTACCAAAAAAAAAAAAAAAAAAACTTAATGTGGGATGGTATGGAGGAATCAATAATAATGTCCTTCAGTTCCCTTTAAACACCGCAAGAGAATTGGAGTGAAAAGAAAAATATAGACCAAGTGGTAAAATAATAATAATAATAATATAAATAAATACTATAACAGCAGATGTAAAGACGAAAAGAAGGATTGGAATACTGACCAAAAAAAAAATTGAAGAAACGGATGATTATTATATTCAAGAAAAATAATCTATCGTGTGTGTGTGTGTGTGTGGCGGAAGGTAAGTGGGGTTGAGAGAGAGAGAGAAAGGGGAGAAGGTAAGTGAGAGAAGGTGAAGAGTGGGCATTGAGAGAGAGAGAGAGAGAGAGAGTTGTGGGAAGGAGAGAAAAGTCGTGGAAAGAAGGAAGTGAGAAGGAGGAGAAAGGAGTTATATATAGGAAGGAGAGAAATGAGAGAGAAGAGTTGTGGGAAGGAGAGAGAAGAATTGAGGGGAGGATGAGGAGGGAGAGTAGTGGTAGTGGGGGAGGAGGGAGAGAAGTAGTGGTAGTGGGGGGTGGATGAGGGAGAGTAGAGGAGGAGGAGGAGGGAGAGTAGTAGTGGTGGTAGTGGGGGGATGAGGAGGGAGAGTAGTGGTGGGGGAGGGGGGAGAGTAGTGGTGGGGGAGGGGGGAGAGTAGTGGTGGGGGTGGGGGTGGAGGGGGTAAGGATGAACAGATGGTGGTGTACCAAATAAGCTGAGAAATTCTAAAAGGCAGGAGGAGGTGTGGCCGCCCCTGACACCCCCTCCCCCCGCACCCCCTGGCCCCCTCACACCCTTATTGGTAACACTGATCACCCCTCCCTCACACCCTTATTGGTAACACTGCTCACCCTTCACCCTCACCTCTACACCGTCTCACCTTTCCCCTCCCTCACCTCTCCACCCCCACCCTTCACCTCTCCACCTCTACCCCCACCCCCACCCTCACCTCTCCACCCCCACCCCCACCCTTCACCTCTCCACCCTCTTCCCCCACTCTGACCACAAATCTGACCTCTCACCCTCACCTCACCTCCAGAGAGAGAGAGAGAGAGAGAGAGAGAGAGAGAGAGAGAGAGAGAGAGATCCGCCTCTCAGAAACAATAGCACTATCTCTTCTTTACTCTCTCTCTCTCTCTCTCTCTCTCTCTCTCTCTCTACTATCTGTGTGTGTGTGTGTGTTCATCTTTCTCCCTCCACTCCTCCACTTTCCTCCACTTCCCTCCCTCACAATTCCACCTTCCACTATCTTATTGTTTCTCTCCACTCGTAGCTTCTTCCTCCTCTTTTCCGAGCACACACACACACACACACATTCATTCATTCACACAATCACACACACACGTACATTCACACACACATATTCATTCATTCACACACACTCATTCTCATTCATTCACACACACACACACACACACACACACACACACACACACACTCCCTCATTTATTCACACACACACACACTTCATTACCAATGTTTATGGTGTGTGTGTGAAGAAAAGGCCTACACCTGTCATCTGTGTGTGTGTGTGTGTGGAGAGAGAGAGAGATACGCCCCAGGCCTCTCTCTCTCTCTCTCTCTCTCCCTGAACGTGCGTATGTGCGTGTGTGTTTGAATGTATGTTTCAATCTATACCTCTAAGTTCCTCTCTATCTCTCTCTCTCTCTATCTCTATCTCTATCTCTCTCTCTCTCCACCACATCATTACTATTACACCACCACAATATCTACCCCCCACCCCCAACCCCAACCAACCATTCACAGAGCACCCTCCTCCCCCCACCCCCACCTTGATTCAACCCCCACCCCATCCACCACAGAGAGAGTAACCCCCCCCCCTTCAATTACCACCTACCCACAATATATATACTCCCCCTTTCCCCCCAAATATATACCCCACTTCACCCCTCCTCCCCATTCACTGTTATACCTTTTCACCAACCCATTACATCCTACCCCCTCCTCCCCCTCCCTTCATCCCCCCTCCCCCCCTTCCCCCTATCCCTCCATCAAGCCCACCACAACATCCTCTCTCTCTCTCTCTCTCTCTCTCTCTCTTTCTCTTTCTCTCTCTCTCTTACATCTGCCAGCGTCTTATAAGGGCAGCTGTCATTCTGGCCTCCCTCCCCCTCTCTCTCCCCCCTCCCCCCCCTCCCCTCCCCCTCCCCCTCCACACCTTTCCTTCCCTACCTGAACCTTCTCTCTTCTGTCTTCTCTCTCTCTCTCCCCATCCATACCTTTCCTTTCCTATTTGTGCCTCCCCTCCTTCCTATACCTTCCTTTCCCTATTTGAACATTTCTCTCTCTCTCTCTCTCTCTCTCTCTCTCTCTCTCTCTCTCTCTCTCTCTCTCTCTCTGCACACCTTTCTTTACCTCTCCTAACTGGCTGTTCTCACTCCCAACTGTCCATAACGTCAACACAACACATCACAATAACTTACATGATTTAAATTCTGCAAATAATATTGGGTTCAAAGTGTTTATTGAATAGAGTCCCAACAACAACCTGGATTGACCTACAGTATCATCAACAGTTAAGCATTATAATAAATACTCTTCACAGTTTTAAGAAAAGATTGCAAAGGAATATTCTTAACTATGATTAGAATAGGATACTTAATGTAATCTTATGTACTATAGTATTTTATTTTATATATGTAAAAAAAATGGAGAACAACCATTGTAATAACGGAAATAAACAATTCTGATTCTGATTCTCCCTTTCCCTCTCCTCTCTCCCTCTCTCTCTCCACACCTTTCTTTCCCTCCTTTCCCTCTCCTCTCCCTCTCTCTCTCTACACCTTTCTTTTCCTCCTTTCCCTCTCCTCTCCCTCTCTCTCTCCACACCTTTCTTTTCCTCCTTTCCCTCTCCTCTCCCTCTCTCTCTACACCTTTCTTTTCCTCCTTTCCCTCTCCTCTCTCTCTCTCTCTACACCTTTCTTTCCCTCCTTTCCCTCTCCTCTCCCTCTCTCTCCACACCTTTCTTTCCCTCCTTTCCCTCTCCTCCGTTTATTCATCCTCCCGGTACCTCCTCCCCCCCCTTCAATCCTCCACCCCACCCCCCTCCTCACCGGATCTCATTGTCATCTTACAAGGAATAAGGGGGGGAGAGGGGGGAGGCCATGTTTCTACCCTGCCCCACCCCCCACCCTTCTAGCTCCCCCCCCACCCTTCTAGCTCCCTCCCTCCCTCCCTCCCTCCCTCTCTGGTTCTCTCCCATTGTCATCTTACAAGGAATGGGGGGGGGGGAGGGAGGCTGCGTTACTCCCTCCCTCCTTCCCTCCCCCTATCACGCGGTCACACCTGTACCCATAACTCTGTCCAATTGAACACCTGCACACACACACACACACACAGACACACACACCTGCACCACTCACTCACACTCACTATCTCTCTCTTTATCTCACTATCTAACTCACACACATTCTCTCTCACACAAAAACTATCTCTTCTCTCTATATCTCTTACACACACTATCTCTATCTCTCACACACACAAACTACCTCTCTCTCACATCATTTTTCCAAGTGTTATATATTTTCCTTTAGTACAAGCCCCAACTAACAGTAGTGAATACGAAGTTAGTTTATATAAATGGATATTGATGGTAAATAAAATAGTGTAAATAATAATAATAATAATAATAATAATGTGAAAAGTAAAAATGAATATTATTATAATTCACTTCCTTGTAATTCATTTTCACGAGAAACCGAAGGACATGTTTGAGACAGCTGCACACACACACACACACACACACACACATCTCGCACACACACACACGCACCTCTCACTCTCATTCATTCACTCACACACACACAGACACACACGCACACACACACCTCTCACTCTCACACACACCAACATCTCTCACTCAGTCTCACTACTCTCACTCCCATGCTCACACACAGTCTCTCTCTCTCTCTCTCTCTCTCTCTCTCTCTCTCTCCATTGCAACTGTAAATTAATGCCTCCTTTTGCACTGTTGTTAAGGGTGTGTATTGCAACTGTTTGTAATGAATGTGTATTAAACAAACCCTCTTCTTTGTATAGTTGGACAGATGACTGGGTGGTACAGCCCAAGTAAAAAAGATGGTCAATTTCTCCCAATATCAAGTTCCTTCCTTCCTGTCCCCCTACTCCCACACTCCCTTAAGCTACTGTATATTGAGGACATGTTGTATGTTTATCTGGTCATGTTTCCTGGTATACTTTAGAGGAATCAAGGTGTTCTAATGTACCAAAAGTATAATGCTCCCTAAATTAAAACT
>JAWZYT010004797.1:0-60161 GCA_034508575.1 Petrolisthes manimaculis
GGGGTAGAGGGAGGGGGAGGAAGGACGGAGGAAAGAGTAAAGGGAAGGGGAGGAAGGAGAGAATAGAGTAAAGAGAAGGGAATAAAACTACGAAGGAGTTAACGAGAGAGAGAGAGAGAGGGGTCAAATGTGAATGATATAAAGACAAAGGGGAGAGCGAGAAAGAGAGTTGAGGAAGGGTGGGGAGGCAGATCATGTTGCAAGATAAACGAAGATACTAAGAAAGGAAGTAAGAAAGAAGAAGATACGGATTATGTATGATATGACTGAGACTGACTGGAAACAAAACAAAACAACTGACAGCGTTAACATCCAAGATCACAAGTGAAGGAAAAGGACAGTAAGCAGGTACAAGCAGATAAAGGAGTGGGTCAGATGATACGTAAACATACACAGGACAGAAGCTGATATGAAAGAGGTTATCTGTGAAGAGTATAATATCATCACGTGTCCTTATTCCCCTTAAATACAGATAGATAGGGTGAGAAATACAACTTGCGCCGCCGACTGTACAAGCGGAAGCGCGAGAACAATGAGAATGGAGAAAGCAAAAATGAAATTTATGAAAACGAGTAAAAAATCCAGTTGATGGGAGGAAGACGGGAGAAAACGAAAAAAGGGTATGAAAATAACAAAAATATATACACGAGGAGGGTAAGGTTAACGAGCGTAAAAGACACAGACAAGACAGACAGACAGACAGTCAGATGAACCAAAACAAACTTATGCCGTACACGAGAGTACGAAACTTATAAACAGACAGGTAGCCAAAAAAAAAAAAAAAAAAAAAAACGTAAGTCAGAGGATAGAAGCACACTGACAGGGAATTAAAATGCAACAATCAGACAAAGTGACCAAGCCTGACAGAAAGACGGGGGATACGAGAAAGTCAGACGGTATCAAAATAAACAGACAATTTAGGGACCAATACAGACAGAGAAAGAAGGGATCAAAATAAAGAGGCTGGTGGACAAATTTTAAACAGACAACATGACGAGGTAAGACGGACATAGTAAAACAGAATCAAAACAAACCGACAGGTGGGCAAAACAAACAAAACAGGTGCCCGGGCATAACTGAACAGAACAGACACGAAACACGGAGCCAAGGACACCATTCCCCGGCTGCAGAAGAGGTCGCCTCGTCTTGTACACCAACAATGAGGGAGAAATTGTAATGAGGGGTGGGAACAATAGTCTGAGAGGGAAGCTGCCATTGAGAGTGTGTGTGAGAGAGAGAATGTGTGTCTGTGCATGTCTGAGAGAGAATGTGTGTGTGTGTGTGTGTGTGTGTGTGTGTGTGTGTGTGTGTGTGTGTGTGTGTGTGTGTGTGTGTGTGTGTGTGTGTGTTTGTGTGTGTGTGTGTGTGTGTGTTTGTGTGTGTGTGTGTGTGTGTGTGTGTGTGTGTGTTACATTTAATCTCCTTTCTCTTGTATGGTACCTTCTTCCCTACATCCTCCCATTAGCTTTCTCGTTTTTGCTGCCCCTGCACTTCAAAGAGCACAACATAAGAAAGGAAGGTTAAATTGAAACACAGGCCAAGACCACTATAGGCAATAATCCTCTTACCCTCAGTTCCAGACCATAAATATATTCCACCCTACTATTTGGTATATCTATAATGAATCAATATTGAAGTACCTACAGTGGTGTGGTGTTGTGTAGCTACATCGTCCAGTATTATACCCTTCCCTTCACACAAGGCTGACACTTCCTATACATTACACTCCATTAACAACCGTAAGAAGTTTTGGGGAGAACAATATAGTAACACAGAACTACCATTAATTAAAAATCCATATTTCCAAGAGATTATAATATCTTTAATAAATGCGACAACTCGACTATCCATGAAAGTTTAGTCCACTGGATCCCATATATACGGTACTACTAAAAAACCAGTACTATTTAATAATAATAATAATAATAATAATAATAATAATAATAATAATAATAATAATAATAATAATAATAATAAAGTGGTTTCATTCACAGAACGTCTATTAAGATTATAAATTCTGATCTCAAAGTTCTCCATGCCATATTTTATAAGGATATATCAAGAAATACGACCTCTGGACACTCCTCTAAGTTTATCCCATTGGTTTCCACTCCGAAAAGAAATAATCTCCGCTCGGCTTACGCCTCGCTTCGAATAAAAAGGAAAATAAAAATTATCGACTTTCATCCCACACAACGCCCCAGAACAAAAATAATCCACACCGACTGAGACAAGGAAAATCCCTACCCTGGAATAGCGGAAAGGTGTTCATGATTTTTCTCCTCTGGACATCTGGCGGAGACATCAAAACTCACTCCCACATACCTACTCAGAATACGAGGACTCAAACAAAAGATTCCCATGCACTGACGAACACGAATATAAACTCTACCCTTTGAAAGTTTTACGCAATTGTCAACAACTAGGGAGATTAAAGACAGATACAATAAAGAACAGATGCTACATGTGCGTTTTTTCACGAAATAAACGATGCTGTTCTGTTAATTTTAATCGCTTGGTGTTACTACAGTAATGTTATCGAAGACGTAAGCTGTATTTCATGGACTGAATGAACTTCCAACCTCTCCCTCCAACACGTAACATCCCCTGGTTATACATAGTTACAGAAAATGATGCATTCACCTGCATGGAGTTATTCAATGGTAAAAGCCTCGGCGTGACCATTTCCTCCGTCTCTCCTGCTATTATACCTATGAGTCCCTGAAAAAGATCTGAAACAATATATTTTCTCTCTTCAAATTCAATAAGCGATCGACCACCCTGCACAGATAAAATATTAAAGGATTCACCCACCAATTCTTCAGCTTCAAAAATTGTGGGGTGAAAAGAGAGGATAAAAGTGAGGGAAAAAATTCAGTCCACTTTAAAATGGCAGACTGACTGTGAGGGAAGGAACAGCTGGTGTATATTGATGGAGTCGAGGCGTTAAGAAGAGAATGGAGAGAGAGGAATGGGTTTATGTGGAGTTGCGTTCTGAAACAGATATCATGTCGCTCCGTATTCCACTCCCTCACTCCATCCCTCCCTCCCTATCAATATTATTCAGCAAGTTCCAATCAAATGTTATTCCAATCACATAATACCTCGTCCAATCATCATGCATCACTTCTGTCAATCACATCACATATGCCAATCATACACCACCTACTCCAATCACTCTCAGTCAATCCCTTCACCCTATAGTGTAATACAGCCCAACTCATTTGCTCCCTAAACGTTCATGGTGACTGGCATCTTGTTATCTTATCCAACTTCATCCGTTTCTTTCCTAGTCTGCACGTTGAAGTAAAACAGTCATTAGTGAAGTACAGACTAAACGGCTGTGTTAGATTACCGTGACTAATTACTGAACTTAGAGACTACAAACCCTCCCCTACTACGAAGATTCCTAAAACATTCTATATAGGCTACAGTAAATATATATAGGCTAGGTCAGGGATTTCACAAGGCCTAAATCCTCACTGCTGGGGCTCTATATCACATTATTACAAATTTCCTTCGTCCATCATCCTCCATTCTCGGGTAAGATCAGCTCAGTTTAGTTTCGTGTGACTGAAGGACGAAGGAAGATACAAGCTACCCAGAGAAAGCAGGAGAACATTATTGTACTAGTTTGATACGTGTCTTATCTATCTTTCATCATGTCCACCCACTCACACACCTTCCCTGTCTACTCCCTCCTCCTCTTGTCCCTCTCCTTCACCATCCCACCCCCACACCTTCCCTCCTCTTGTCCCCCTCCTTCACCATCCCACCCCCACACCTTCTCCATCCCACCCCCACACCTTCCCCCCTCCTTCACAGCCACACTCCTTCTCTCCTCGTAAATTGAAAAAGATCAATTCCACACTTTCCACATCCATCACGTTATCGACTCTTCTCCCACTGTCTTGGCCGGAGTCGGCGAAGCGAAAACGCAGGTCAACAAACAATACAAAACCTTATCTATTATTATTATTATTATTATTCCTCCTCCTGATACATTTTCTTCTTCTTCTTCGATAAACTTTGAATAGAACTCTTTACTGTCCTCGAAACCCTCTAATCATCTATGTCCCATTTGATACAGACTAAAGTTTCCTTACCGACCTTCCTAGTCCTCTATACTTCCAGTTCAAACCAGAGATAAAGGCTCACGTGACCATAAGGTAATTTTCACCTGTACATTAAACATGGGTAAATTTACATCCAGTCAATGCATTAAGATAATTGTTATAAATGAGAGGGTGTGAGCAATGCAGAAAATTAAGAAGTATTCCAGCTTGCAGGACATATTTATTATTTTTTTTCGTTTCCTATTTATCAGTTGGCTGACTTCAGGATTTAAGTGCCTAGATACTGTCAGGATCGTTCAATGACTTTGGTTATATTTAAATAAAATCAATTACGATACATCTGAGAAAAATAAAAACAAAATGCCTGAGTTTAATGGTTACGAGACATTCCGGAAACTTAAAGGTCCATCCATTCCATTAAATCCATTCAAACTTCGTTAAAAACTATCACTGCTACAGTGGCATAGTTTGGAAACATTTGCAGCCTCCTTTTCCCTAACATCACACGCCCATTCCTGTAAACAAATGGATTCTTGGAACTTTCTGAAGACAGCTACTGATAAGATGAGAAGAGGCAGCAAACTCGTGAAATCTACAGCCTTCCACTTTTCCATTCACGGCCGAGTTGGGGAAAGTAGTGTCAGGAAGTTACAAAAGTAGAGTCGGCAACAGGGCAAATTTGAATGAAGAAGTTGGGTGTATCGGAGCCAGAGCAGGGCGACGAGGGATGGAGGAAGGAAGGGCTTAGGTGGGGGAGAGGATTAATTTTTAGAAGGGGAAATGAATAGTAACTGAAACCAACATGTGTGTGAGGCACTTCTACAAACACTTTTTAGGGGAACAAAACCATGTCCGCTTGAGGTATACAGTCGCTTGCAAACTTCTACTCCACCTCTTCATCCTTTAATAATAATAATAAAAAAAAAATAATAATAATAATAATAATAATAACAACACATTACTATCCTTGTTTCTAGGTAAACAGAGACTTGGGTGGTTTCAGAGATCCGTCTAATGGGAATGGGACCCAAATGCTCTCAGTTATTAATTAGAGAACTTTCCCACTTTCCTATAACTGGCGCCCGTAAACTCTAGACGAAGGACCTTCCCCCAAGCCATAATTATCAGAGAAGGCGTGTGGCATCGGTTTACCAATACCATGAAGACGTAAGCTGCTGTTCCTGGCTGAATTAGACCAGCATTTAAGGAGGTAACTCTTGTCTATATAGATTTACCAGTTCTTTCACACTACAGTATACCAGGAAACAAACCCGTGTTATTGTAATTATTGCATCATAATGTGGAGGTCAAGAGTTGTTTCCGTTCAATGTCTATGCGAGATAATTTGGTCTTTGTTAGTAAAAGAAAACATAAAAAGTCGTCAACTATTCTCTACGAGCTGTGAATTATTGGGTGAGTCTCTAACAGTTGATTTACTTTCAATTCCGGTGTTTACTTTTATGTTTTCCACATTTTTATTCTGAACTCAACCTACCTAAAAAAAAGAAAAGAAAAATCTATGGCTTGAGACATTAATGGCTTCTCAATCTTTTTAGTTTTTATTTGGAAGAGAATAATACAAAATTTATTACACGAAACCGGCAACTCTGTGGCGCCACCAAGTTCCCTTTTATGGCTGTTTACGATCTCAGAAAAGTCCAGAAACTATTGCCTGAACCTGAACCCTCAATCATTCCCGAGTCCAAAGATCCGAGAAAAAAAAATCAGCAAACAGAAATTGAGAGTTGTGCTGCACCGGGGAAATATTAACTACAGCATCATTTTACATTTCCCTTTTTAATACATGAAATAAAACCCGAGCTCTTTCCAACAACACTCGTCCTTAATCCGACATTTTTGCAACTGTAATACAAGTGAAGCTGGAAACTTTATCATCATGTTGTTTATTATTTGTGACGGTGAACGCAGACAATTATGATATTTCTCTGATAAATTAAAAAATATATACCGGTATATATTTACACGTCAGAATTTAAATAGAAAATAAATAGACACTGGTATGAAGTTGAGCTTTCATTCACAGAACTTATATTTTTTTTTACCCTTAAGAGTTTGTCTATATAATTATTATCTTCTACACGTCTTCCTCACTTTAACAACTTGATTTAACTGACCAACAGAAATTGGCAGAGTTATATATTCCGGCTTCCCCACATACAATATACAATACCCTGTTCACTCACGCTCGCTGCCAGCAAGATAAAAATAACTGGGGGCCAATAACAGACCGAGAGAAGATATGGAGAATATATCAGGTCAGGATCAGGAGAAAAATAAAACACCGGGAGAAAAATATGACATGACAGCCAGCATGGACAAAAATGAATAAAACAAGACCCGTCAGGATACACGAAATTGTAATATTAAAAAATGGAGAGGTATCACTCAGGATTCGAACATGTGAAGGATTCCTGCTAACCAGAGTGCAGCTAACAATAGGCCTGGACACTCGCTGACAATAACAGGTTCAGTTAGAGCAATTATAAAACACAAAAGAAACAATTAAGGAAATATGAGATGTGTGCTTCCCTGACCCGAGGAGAAATGTCAGGGAAGAGGTGAGAGGTCATGGAGGAGAAAAGTCGAAGAGAAGAGACAGTTCAGAGAGGAGAAAGGTCATGCTTTAGTAATGGAGACCTAGTTGGTGAGGAGGAGACAGGTACGATAGAGGAAAAAATGAGGAGGCCGACAAGGAGACACGTGAGGAAGGGTTGTAAACAAGGCGTGTTCAGGAATACAAAAGACAGTCGGCCTTCACAACAACAATACCAGCGGCCGCGACAAATAGACGGTCTATTATCATAATCCTGTAAACAGGTTTTGATGACGTCTGTAACTACTACCGAATTATTTTCTTTGTCACGGAGACAAACTAGATAAAGAGTGGTAATCCTGTAACAAGATTCACCCATAAACAACAACTTGAGTTCTACTGCATAAATACCAAACCATATAAACTGTCACCCAAAACACCAGTTGTCCAACGAAATTAAGTCAGCGAATTTGGAGTCCATCGATTCCTGAATCACCTATACCGGTACCCATTGTGTGGTAAATCCTTTCTTTTATGTGGAGGAAAGACGAAAACAGGCAACCAAACAAAGCACAGTTGTTGAAGGGATAAACTGATTCCTCTAAACTGCACTACTGAACAGATCTCCTACACTAGCCACCATGACAACTCTCCCTACAACAACATAAGTACTTTCACCATTATCACCCCAATATACACACACATCACATCATCATCCACCACAATACAATCATTCCCAAACAACCAATTATTCGATGGTCAATATAAATTAATACTTACCACAATCAAAATACGACCAACACACCACCACAACAAAACTATAGCCACATCCACCAGTTGGCAACCAACCCCACAGCCATCCCAAGTATACATAAGAAGGAACCCAGACAAAACCTCCAGTAACCACGACCACAACACAACCGCAATCACCTCTCTGCTCAAATCACACGAACTAGGCCATAACCACAGAGTTGCAACACCCGTGACGGCATCTCTCTTGTTCTCACTCGATTTGTCAGCCTCTCTGTTTGTCTATCTATATGTCTGTCCTACTCTTCCCCAGACACTGTTTCTTGCACTTTAAATCATCATCATCCTTGTTTCTCATAAGGCCTTACTATCTGTCTGTTTAGCTATTTGTTATTGTTTTCCTCTCACCCTACCTACATCCTTTATTCATCAATAATGTCTGTCTCTCTATTTGCCTTATTGTACAGTTGTCTCCGTGTTCCTCTCAAAATCATTCGATTCTCTATATACTCATCCAAGCCTATGTATCTAGTCCTACTGTACATTCCCCTTCCCTCTCCTACATCCTACATTCTTCTTCACTCCGTTGCCCATGCTTCCCTCAGTTTCACCCACAATACCTCATCCTTCATACATTGATGTTCTATATTTTTCCTTTTCATATAGACGTCCCCAATAACGTTTGATTCTTCGTTGCCTTTCCCTTCCCTCGGACACATCCTCCTCCCTGTTTCCTCCTTCCGTCACCCTTCCTTCCATATTGCCCCCACCCATTCAATCTTTCCGTTACCCATACTGTACTTCATTTCCGTTCCTCCCCCCCACTCAATACTTTCCCATCATTTCTCTCCCTATAGTACTGCTCCCTCTCCTCCCCTCCCCCGCCACCCTTTCTCCCTCAGCAACCCCATTCTTTCTGTCACCACCCCTCCCCTCTCCCCCGGCCCCAGTTGACCACAGGTATGCGAGTGGGTGATCCCCGACCTGGTGACGCCCCAATAAATGCACCCCTCCCTCTCCCTCCCCCTCAACACACCCACCTCGTTAACACGTATCCGCCAACAACAACAATCAATCGTTACTGTTCACAACATACTCAACCCTACACTCACAAATAGGGTAACTCTCTCTCTCTCTCTCTCTCTCTCTCTCTCTCTCTCTCTCTCTCTCTCTCTCTCTCTCTCTCTCTCTCTCTCTCTCTCTCTCTCTCTCTCTCTCTCTCTCTCTCTCTCTTTCTCTCTCCCTCTCTCTCCACACACACACAAATACAGGTGCTGCTTCTGTATCACATTTAATACTGACTCCGGTACTCACAGACCTGTATGAGACATAACCACAATTACTGTCATAAGCTGACACCAGATATCTCAACTGTACCACCACAACAACACATCACCACCACCACCACCACTACTAAACATCACCTTACCAACATACCACACATCACCCTACCACCTCTAACACCATCCTGGATACACCATACACCAGAGACAAGGGCAGTGTGGTTCCCTTCCTCCCTCAGGGTTATAAACTCAGAGATACCTTAAACTAGGACACAATAGACAACCCCACATTCTCTCTCTCTCTCTCTTTCTTTCTTTTTTTTTCTCTCTGTGTGTGTGTTCTAATGTAACTATTATCCAACCGTTGCACATTAGATCGTCTGGTGGTAGTCAGAATAGAATGTTATAAGAATTAAAGGCATGGCCGTCTACATAGGAATAAGAATATTGGAAAGTCGTCTTATGCATAATTTATACTGTACAATACAAAAGTTTGGCGCATCGCTAAAAGTAATATACAGGTATCACGTAGGTCAGTACCGTATATTTCTGTCTGTGAACAAGAATTCCATCGATTTACTTCATCCTAAGGTTGTGTTTTCGGTTTACAAATGGCCCTGAAGACTGAATACGTAACTATAACTGTAGTCGTGTGAGGACGTACCTAATAAGCTGGACATATACTACACCGTAAATGGACTCAAAGAAATGGGTTTAGATCAGGAGCTGCCAAGATCAGGGCCAACAGGTCTTTCCTAAATTCTTATGCTATCTATATTCTTACGTTTGAATATTTACAGGGACAGGAAGAGGAACACAATTTTTTTGGCTGACTATAACTGTCTCACACCCAATATGTCTCATACAATTAACTCACACCATGCATGTAGTCTACCTATTACTGAAATCAGTCTGCCTTATACTGGTACCGAACTTGTCTCACGCCTATTTCACACACACTTTGTCGACATACCGTATTGCAATATCATGAAGCTCAGAGTCAGACAATTTCACACCTACCTGACATTTCTCCCATTTCTCTCTTACCCATATCCCACACCTCGTACTCATCTCATATTTCTTTCCCACATCACACACACATGACATAGTGCAATATCTTGACGCTCAGACAATTTCACACCTGCTTGACATCTCTAGCAGTTACCTCCTAAACTTACAGCCTCCCCATCCCTCGCTCTCATCTTAATCTCACTACCCTCTTCACCTACATATGCACCACCCCTTCCTGCATCCACCACCACCACCACCATCTTCACATAACATCTATCTCTCAACTTCTGTCATTCATTTATATCTGTGTCATTAGGTCATTAGTCGAACAAGCCTTGCGTTTAATGATCATAATAATTTAAATGATCACCCTCCCAAAACATATATTTCATTGAAGGTTTCTGTCCAACTGCTATATACATCCTGTACATGACACTCGTGCTACACTCCTCATATGGTGGAAATAAAAAATACACACACGTCTCATACAGATTTCAGATTACATTATTCACTCTATATAAGCCAAACAGACCTGAAAATTATTCCCTTTGATAATCTGAAACGCATATTGCTCGAGCACATATTCCTCCATATTCTAACCAACCGGATAATTATTTTCTCCGTTCTCCAACCTGTTTGTACACGAGTTTAGAGGTCACCCCAGAATCTGAAAAGAGTTATTATGATCCTAAATAAATAGAGGACGAAAGAAGTATAATGTTCGAGTGATAAGCTCTTGTCTCGTGTGGCGATTTTCTATATTTTTGGTATCACTGGGAGAATGTCACCTGAAAGGAACTGACGAGTCAACATGGACCACCAGAGAGAATTATCGTGTCGAGTCCAAAGTGTTCCCAATCAAAAAAGAAACCCAGGAAAAGTTTTCTAACCTTGGCTAACTTTTATTTTGACCCCACCACGATAATCCATCTCACCTTAGCTAACCCAATTAACCTAAAACCTACCCAACTCATGAAAACCTCTCTAACCTTAGCTAACTTAAACCAACCCAGCACGAAAATCTACCTCACCTTAGCTGACCCAACCTAAAACCTACCCAACCCATTAAAACCTCTCTAACCTTAGCTAACTGAACTTAAACCCAACACTTAAATCTATCTCACCTTATATAGTTAACCCAAACGATAACCTACAGTAACTTTCGGAAGCCTAACCTAAACAAAACCTTCCTTGACAATCTTCTCCTCTGGAAATTATATACAGGTGAGGGAGGCGACCGGACAAGCTATACGATGCAAGGTTTACTAATGGAATATTCTATGAGCACTCACAGCAGCGGCCAAGGCCAATGTCGTGGCTGTGTGCGTAATGTTGGCTGCGCTGGTGGTCCCTGCCTGTTATACCTGTGTTGTGTGCACGTGTATTTTGTTTTGAATGAGTGTTGTCTTACCTGTGTTGAGTGCTTGCTTTGTTTTTGAGTGCGTGTTGTCCTACCTATGTTGCGTGCTTGCTGTCTTAATTTGTGTTGTGTGAGGGTTTTTTTTTTTAGGGCAACTTGTCCTACCTGCATGTGCTGTGCTCGTTTTGTTTTGAATGTGTGTTGTCCTACCTGGAGCTCAGGGGATAAGGGGTCATCAGATCAAATTATATCTATTTCTAAGTGCCAGTGGTATTGTGGGTTAAAGTACAGGCCAATCTTCGGGCTCTCGGGGTTATATAAACTCTTCTTACACCAAGTATGGCAAGGAGCGACTTCATAATACTGTGGTTATCTCCTGACAATTCCCCACGTCACAGGGAAATGCTCTGAAAATAACCATGATTTTTGGTGTAAGTCAATGCGCCTATGTTAATCTCAACGACCTGTAAGCTATTTATTCCTCCAAAGTATGTTAAGAAATGGACTCCCTCATTACGTTGACCTAGACCTATACAATAACTATATAATGTCACTCAATGAAGTGTCACAGTCTGCCGCACCCACGTCCCGTCGTCCTGAGAGTGTAATATCCGGCTCTATACACTATGAATGCTCTCCTTGCCTTACACTCCCTCCAAGCCTCGCTGTAAAAGGTGAAGAGCGGAGACGATCATCAAAGACATCCTTAATACGACACCCGGCCAATGATGCCAGCTTAGCCTACTCGATTTTCTTACAACCCTAAAAGTAAAAATATTCCATGTCTGTGAAAGTATTAATGCTTCGTGACAGCTTTCGTGTACATAGCTTAAACCTAAATAAATAGGGTTCACAAAGCCCTCCAACACCTCGGAAAAGCACACTAAATAGACCGTGAAGAAACTGGTGTATTGGCAACACTGCAGGAACCCGACAACCTGACAACAGACGTCCTCCCCTACGTAAGGCCCACACGGACTGTCAAAGGGCGGGGACTAAGATCAAAGACATCTCTCTCTCTCCATCTATCTCTCTCTCTACCTCTATCTCTCTCTCTCTCTCTCTCTCTCTCTCTCTCTCTCTATCTCTCTCTCTCTCTCTCTCTCTGAGCCCTACTGCTACTACTATGGGAGACTGAAGGGTGAGGTGCTACTAAGGTCAAAGAGAAGGATAACGAGATGGAAATGAGAGGTGTGAGAGTGAGGTGTGGGGAAGCATAAGTAAGGTGTGAGGAAGTATGAGTGAGGTGTGAGGAAGCATGAGTGAATTGTGAGGAAGTATGAGTGAAATGTGAGGAAGTATGAGTGAGGTGTGGAAAAGTATGAGTGAGGT
Organism: Petrolisthes manimaculis; assembly: GCA_034508575.1. Lineage (NCBI taxonomy): Eukaryota > Metazoa > Arthropoda > Malacostraca > Decapoda > Porcellanidae > Petrolisthes > Petrolisthes manimaculis. The sequence continues at coordinate 12,367 of JAWZYT010004797.1, forward strand.
GTGAGGAAGTAAGAGGTGTAAGGAAGCATAAGTAAGGTGTGAGGAAGCATAAGTAAGGTGTGAGGAAGCATAAGTGAAGTGTGAGGAAGCATGAGTGGAGTGTGAGGAAGTATGAGTGAAGTGTGAGGAAGTATGAGTGAAGTGTGAGGAGGCAACATCGAGGGCCAGACAAACTGCAAGAAATCTGATGAAAAAAGAACTCAAGAAAAGTTTTGGTCGCGTCCATGAAATAATAAGGATCTACAATTTTCTTCCCTTTTTCCTCATCCCATGCATCTCCCCTTTCTTCTTACTTCTCATCTCATCTCCCCTTCTTTCTGCTCATCCCATCTCCCCTTTCTATTTACTTCTCATCCCAATTTTCCTTTATTCTCATCCCAATTCCACTTCTTACCTCTCATCCCAATTCTTATCCCAATTCCCTTTTCTTTTTACTTTTAATCCTTCCACCTCACATAAATATAATATCCCATCTCTCCTTCCTTCTCACAGGCCAACTTTCCTCCCTTCCTTCCTTTTCACATCCCAGCTTCTCTTCCTTCCATTTCACATCCAAGAAGTCTTTCCTTCCCTCGCCTTCCTTTCCTTCCACCTCACATTCTTTGCACTTTCCTCAGCTTCCCATTTTTTTCTTTAAAAGGAGAACTATTTAACTGGGCAGAGAGGAATTGCGTGTTTCGGTAAAATATTAATGTAAGAATGGTGTAAGTAAGGTATATACGAGAGGACTGTTGAGCCTATAATTCATATTTCTTCCTCTCCCTTTCCTAGCTTTCCCCCTCAAAAAGCAAAAATTAAATATAATAATAATCTTTCTTCCCATACTTCTCCACCTTTGACAATTTTCACTTCATCCCTTCATTAATCATGGTACTTTTTCTAGCTCCTATATATAATTTTCTTCTTTCCCTCCTTCCCAATACCATTCTCTCCACCTCATACCAATACTCCAGCCAGCCTCCATTATCTCCCTCCCCACCACCATACCTTCCTGTGCACCACCTCCACCTCCACCTCCTATCACCACCACACGCGTACCTGTGGAGAGAAAAATGCCAAGTTAATTGACGTCAAATTACGTGGCCGTGTGCTCCTCCGTCTTGCCGCGCCAGTCAGTGTCCATCAAAAGAGGATCTGTGTAGCACACGTCCCTAGATTTTCGCTTGTACTCTTCATATTTCAAGAGTTTTGACACGTAAACCCTAACATTCCGACAAGTTGGGAAGATTTCATCACAGTGTACCTACAGTCAGTGTGTTTCAGTAGTCAATGTTTAGCTTTCATTTTTTTGTCTAATTTTTTCGTTGTTTATAACCTCACCCTACAGTCGGCAATATTCCCATGATAGATATTTTGAAACGTTTGTCATGCGCCATTTATGTTTTTTTGTGTCTGTGATCATTTTCTTCCCTATGATATGATACAATCAATACCATTATCAACTGTGTATTCTTGATGCCTTCTATATCACCGGCCTTTAGGAGAAACATCACTAATGTCGTTTATCATAAAGTACTAAGTTCGTCATATTATTCAGCAGAGTTAAATATTTTTGTGACACAATATATTTGCAGTTATTGATTTACCGAAGATCTTTATTGGAGAGAATCAACAAGGTCTTAATTTGGAAACGTCATTTTCCGTGACCTCACCGCGCCTCCGTCATTAAGAGGCCTAAGATTGCGTCAACAGATTAAAAGGGAACTTGATTCCTCCACACAGTGCTATGAAGCGGACGCCTTTAGTGTTAAATGCTGTTTCCTGACTGAGTTTGGAGGAGTGACCAGCCTCCAACTTACCAACAATATCACTGAGTCTGGAAACTGGCGAGGTACATTATACGTTTATGAAGCCCTGGCAGGCAAGTTGTTCCACCTGTTGCTATATGTATGTGTGTGTGTGTCCGTGGCAGCTTCAGTAGTGCACCGTCCCTTAAGGGTGTAACTTCGTGTTACAAATGTCACACACACACACACACACACACACACACACACACACACACACACACACACACACACACACACACACACACACACACACACACACACACACACACACACACACACACACACACACACACACACACGCACACACACACACACACACACACATTTAACCCTTTCAGTGATACACCATCCCCTCACCCTTTCTATATACTGTACGCAAACCATTGCTTCACCTTTACTCCACTTACACAACTTTGTGTGTGTGTGTGTGTCCCAGTATCCATCCATCCATCCATCTATCTCTCTATCAATCCTCATACCTATCTAATTATTTCACTCTATTTATATATTTATCTATCAACATATTTATTTACATGTGGCGACACAAGGGCAGGTGAGGTGGCAACAGTCTGAGTTGCTGGCTGGCTGGCTGTGAGTTGCTGCATACCAACAGATGGATGGCTGGCTGGCCTACACGGTTGCCAAGGTACTGATTATTTATGTTCACGGCTAATAGTGTAAATATTCCTATGCTTACAAACAGCAACTTTTGGGAATAGCCTACTCGAACTTAAACTGATGACTCAAGTTTCAATTATTATTATTCGTCCCCCCTTAAGAAATATATCAATTACAAACCTATAGAAAATTCAAAACTATTCACCTATCCCCCTCCCATCAAAAAAAAAAAAAAAAAAAAAAAAAAACTTAGACTATTCACCCCTCTAGAAAAAATCAAACACAAACCTACAGAAAATTAAAGACTATTCATCCATCTAGAAAATATCACACACTCCAAAAGAAAATTAAAAATACTGTGATACTAACACAACTTTGTCTACTATCCAGCAAAAAAAAAAAAAAAAAAAAAAAAAAAAAAAAAAAAAAAAACTGCGTAACTGGCAAACCATGAGAGGACCAGAGCGGAAGTCTGCTTAACTCGACGACACTTAGATCCGCCATGCAAGTTTCGCGTCCCAAATCTTCCCCATCAGCTTGCATACATTACGACACGATAACGGAACGGCATGTGGGAGGAGTCACGCGCCGAAGACTGTTGGTTGGTTGGTTGACTGGTTAAGAGATGGATGAGATGAGAGGGTGAAATGTGAAGGGAAATGAATGTGGGTGAAGAGGACGAGGGAGGAGTGTAGGGGAGGGTGGGAAAGAAATGTATGGATGAGGATGGGTGAAAATGAGTATTTCTTAGAGGACTGAATTGATAAGGGAGACTGTGATGATGATGGTGATAGTAAGGCTGCTTTCACACGAGCGTTTTTGTACGCGCGTTGGACGCGCGTTCGGGAACGCGTCAGATTTTAGTACCCGCGTTCGACACGCGCTTGCTACGCGTCCGCGTTTCAATTTTGACAGGCCCCTACCTCCATCCTGGTTTCCCACCAAGTTCATTAATGTTAGTTCATTAATTTTATTAGGCTACATGATGTATACATACATGTACTGTGCCTTATATCAATTATTATGCTGAAATATATATGCATATTTACTATCAATTAATATATATCATACTTGAATGTACTACACACCAGAAATAATTGCTGCCAGTGTACTGTACACAAATGTAGTACCCACAAACGTCATACATCCATCTGTGTGTAAGGTTTGAGCAGAACTAGCAGAGGTCTCTAGGCTCTCATCGAGTTGAGAGAGATGGTCAACGACAGTGGTACCTGCCTGAACGCGTCGTACCTAGACGCTCGTGTGTAAGCTCTCATTGCCACCAGTAGCCAGTGACGACGCGCGCGTTAATAACGACGCGCGCGTCCTTGCTGGCTTGGACGTCTGCGCCGCGTTCGACTCGCGTGCAACGCGTCGTGTGAAAGGTTCCATTTAACTCCATTGAATGTTAAAACGTCGCGTTCCCGAACGCGCGTTCGGAAACGCTCGTGTGAAAGCAGCCTAATAGTGATGCTAATGGTGGTGGTGGTGGTGGTATCGGTGGTGGTGGTAGTGGTGATGGTGGTGGTAGCGGCAGTGGTGGTGGCTGTGATGGTTCTGGTTTGATGATGATAAGGGTCGCGTTGTGAGCTAATTGCATCACATTTTTTTCTGTGAACAAGTCATTGCATTAGTGTTGCAGAGAGAGAGAGAGAGAGAGAGAGAGAGAGAGAGAGAGAGAGAGAGAGAGAGAGAGAGAGAGAGAGAGAGAGAGAGAGAGAGAGAGAGAGAGAGATTTGTACTTCATCATCCATGACGCCACTCACACATTCCTCGTTCACACCTTCACTTGGTTCACGTCACACTGTGTATTTATTATCCCACACTTCACCCATTAAAATACAATCGTCCCAACAATTTGTTACCTTCGAATTCTACTTCCGGATAAAATAAGCAAATGGCAGGAAAGCCAGATGTAGCAAAATTATTTCCCGTTCATTGCGACAGCCTCGGTAGGCTAAGTCTAATGGTCCTCATGATCATTAGATTTCACTAGGTACTAAAACACCTGTTATATTTTGACTGGACATGTTACATAATGATAGAAACGCCCTAAAGCAAGTTCATGGCAACTGTGACAACAAGACCAAAAGAAAATGAGGAAGGAGTCTGGATGAAAGGAGTCAGACTGTATCACGATCAGTTAGAGAAAAAGAAATTGCATTTGGAGAATTATATGTAATTTATAGTATTATCAGAATAATGAACATTTCGTTTGTATGCTTGTAGTTTCTTTGATTCAAGAACAAGCAAAAAATCTTGTCCAATTTCTGGCAAGATTTCAGGACACAAACTGATTGAACGACGGGAGAGAAGATGGAACGAGGCAGTTTGCTCCAGAGTACCACTTTCTCTTCCCCTACTCCTCACACACATCACCTCACTGGCTGCCAACTCATCGTCACAGGCAGGCTGCTGTCTCATACTCGTAAACATTCTCTTCAATCACCATCACTACTCCAACTAAAAATAACTATAGCTACACTAACAACAACATACATACTTCCTTCAAGGGCAGTCTGACTCCATTCAATCCTTCCATTAAACACTGGACCGTACAAACAAGATGAACCATTGGCTAGGCTATCACGAGGCCTGTTGTGACGATGACTCCATGCAGTTTCTATGAAGCCATTATATCGGCCATCAACATCACTCACTCCATGGTATTTCTAGCATATGGGACACACATCATTGTATACCGTACACTTTCCTTCATGACTCTACTTTCCCTCGCACAGCATAAACAAACATCCTCGCACCGACCATACAATTATCTGTTATTGCTGTGTGAAAGTCCTTTGTGTTCCCACGTATTCCTTGCTCCTCACTCTCCTCTCTAACTCCAGTCATTAACTCTGACCCCCAACTATTGAGCCAATCACTAACCCAAGCCCTTGCCTGATTCCTGGGTACGAACCTCGCTTCTCACCACCAACTCCTGCCTGACTCTACTCTTGATCCCCAAATATTCCCTGGTCCCTTAATCTGACTTTGCACCTACCCCATTAACTTCAAACTTTGTCCATGAACCCAACTCCTACCCACGACCTAAAGAGGGAAGTACAGTGTTGGCTAATCTGGAGCAACTGATTCCTCAAAACTATTCCAAGCAACAAGACACCTTTATTTTTGTTCATCTGGTCCTGTTTCCTAGCATATAGTTTGGAGGAATAAGTGGCTCCAATGTACCAAAAGTATGCTCTCTCCATTTAACCCCCAAACATTGACCCTGTCCCCTGAACCCTACCTAACCCAAACTTGGCTCCTCATCCTCACTTTAACCCTTAACTTTGCTCTTGAACTCCAACCCCTGACTCTAATCCCCATCTTTAGCCTTCACCCCTGACCCAACATGAAACCCCTCCAATCCCTGACCTTGCCCCTGACCCCCTGAACCCTATACTCCCTGACCTAGCTACCTCCTCTCGCTTCACAAAGGCCCTAAACCGACCCAGCTCGTCAAAGGCATCATTACGGGTGTTTGCAAGGTTAAGGTGGCGTTAATGAGGGAGGTCAAGGAGTACTACTGCGGAAAGTGAGGAGGGCGTGAAAAAGTGAGAGGGGAGAGGGGAACGTGAAAGTGAGAGGGAGAAGTTTAGCGTGAGAGTGAAAGGGGAGAGTGAGAGAGAAGAGGGAAGTGTGAAAGTGAGAATATGTCGAGGGAAAGAGGAGATATTAGTGAAGAGTAAAGATAAAGAGGGAGCAATATGAGAAAGAAAGTGTAATGACAGAGAAAACAGTGGCAAATTCAGATTTTGAGAGAAAGAAAATGCAAGGAAATCGATTGAAGGAATCTGAAAGAAAATACGAGTAGAAAAGAGAAGGAGAAAACGACGACAGGAAGTGATGGAGGAGGAGAAAGGATAAGGATGAGACAAAGGTCAGGCAAAAAGAGTAAACAAAAATCGGGGCGGGGGTCAGGGTCAATCAACAGACAAAAGAAGATGACAACAAAGAACACGAGCATTGGAATGGAAAAGAATCTATACATACACACATAAACACACACACACACACATCCATGAGATTCTAAAATGCACAGGCACACGCATTACCCTTGTCAAACACATCTCTCTCTCTCTCTCTCTCTCTCTCTCTCTCTCTCTCTCTCTCTCTCACACACACTTCCATGAGAATCTAAATTGCACATACACACATTACCCTTGTCACACGTCTGTCACACGTCTCTCTTTCTCTCTCTCTCTCTCTCTCTCTCTCTCTCTCTCTCTCTCTCTCTCTCTCTCTCTCTCTCTCTCTCTCTCTCATACACACAACAATACCAAGGTCGAGTGAGGGCGGCAGAGCAGACAACGAGGTGAGGAGAGAAGGAAAGCGGAGAGATGAAAAAAAAAACATGGTGTACAATGGCGCTTTTTTTGCCATTGTTTGGGAGAGTGAGTGACAGGAGACGGGAAATGGTGATGGAAGGGGGGGGAGGGAAATGATGATGAAATGGGGTAATTGGTGATTGCAAGGCGTGTGAATAGTGATAGAAAGGTGGGAAGTGGTGATAGAAAGGTAGGAAGGGGTGATGGAAGGAAAAATTGGTGACAGAGAGGTGGGGATTGGTGAAAGAAAGGTAGGAAGTGTTGATGGAAAGAGAAATTGGTGATAAAAAGGGGGGAAGTGGGGAGTGGTGATAGACAGGTGGAAAATGGCATTAGAAGAAGAAAATGATGATAGAAAGGTGGGAAAAGTTGGTGGAAAGATAGGATATGGTGAGAGGAAGGAGGAAATAGTGAGAGAAAGAAAGAAATGATAGAAAAAGATAGAAAGGAGGGAATCGGTGACAGAAATATGTGAAAAGGTGTTAAATGTAGACAAGTTAATTATAGAAGTCGAGAAAATGGTGGACAAAAGTGTGAAATGAATGAAGGATGAAGGGGAAGGGAGTGAAAAATAGGAAAGCATTTTATTATAAGGAGAGGGGGAGGGGACGTGGCAGGAGGAAAAATGGGTGGATGGGAATGACATGTGGGAAAAGAAATCAAGGAAAGGAGAATTGTGAGAAATGAAATGGTGATTGTGAAGATATATATAGTGGCAGCGAAAAAGATTGGTGAGGAGAGAATATATCACATGGGATGAGGAAAAAAAGAGAAGGGAAAAAATATTCTTGGAGAGGTATAGAAGATTAAAGAGAAAGAAAAGGTGGAGATGAACAGGAGAAGTAGCGAAATAAAATAAAGGACCACTTGGGAAAGAGAAATAGGATAGAGTCAAAGAAAAGTGAAGACGAGAGAGAAAAGGTGGAGATGAACAGGAGAAATAGCGAATAAAAGGAAAGGCCACGTGAGAAAAAGAGAAAGAACATACATATACATAGCCAGACTAGAAGATCACTAGACCGAGGTGTTTATACGCCTTCATAAACACCAACTAAACCCAACTGACTGACGTAACTAACAGATACATCACCTTCATTCTTGACAGTAAAATGAAAGACAATCCCACCCTCCTACCACCCCAAATGAACGTGTCTATTCCTCACCTTCAAGGATCTATTACATTCCACCTTTTCGCAAACGCCAAATATTATAGTCTATGGCTTTACCAACCTATCCTTATCCCTATTACCGACTCTTAATATTTACCTGGATCTAGTAAAATTAAATTACTTCAAGGCTTTATCATGCCCAATCATCCTTAGAAAATATATCAAAATGTGTTCATAAGTTACTGAGTTATCTGCTTCAAATCCAACATCAAACAAACAAACACACAAACGAGTGATAGCATTACCTGGTAATAGTGTAAGGAAGGTCATAGTGAAGGATCAGATGAAGGAGGCGAGGAGAGATGAGGTTATGGTCGCAGAGATGAGGAAGGGAGGGAGGGAGGAAAGGAGATTAAAGAGAGCGGCTGAGGAATGGAGGGAAGGGTCTACTGAAATAGTGAAAATGAGGGTAGAGGGGTGGAAGGTTAGGCGTGGAAGCTAATAACACACACACACACACACACACAAGAGTTCAAGGAACTATAAGGAACTATAGTTAGATATTGTAAGTTACATTTTCCTACATCGTATATTCAAAACCTCACACAGCCTTCTGATCCTGCCTGAATTTACTGACAAGTGGTATAACACCTTTTTGAAGCTGCACCAAAATTGAAACACATACATATAAACATTATGGCTCTAACGGTTCGGATACTCATTTCAGAAATTCAAAATCCCTGGAATGGAAAGAATGTAATGTCGGCAACTGTACTTACAGTCATGCTTAATAGTCCTGCAACATCTTCGAATGAAGCGGCCCCGAAACATCATGCGAAACTATAATTGTTGGTGTGTAATATTGGTTCAAAAGATTCACAGAAATGGCTCACTTTCATTCATCTGGTGCAGGACTTTTGACCCTGACTGTACCTTAACATACGAGCGCGCGCACGTGCAGCAGTGGTCTGGTGTTAGATAGGAGGTGAACATGTGAGCCAATCTGTATAACAACAGACATCAACTCAGGAGAGCCACTAGTATCAGATTAAGGCCACTCATCAAAGACCTCACACCTCACAATTAACACACACTTCCTCATCAACACATTGGTCTTCTCCTGCCACTCCTTCACCTCTCTCTCTCTCTCTCTCTCTCACTCACTCACTCACTTCCTTGTCCTTCCCACTGCCCTACCTCACTTCCTTACCCTTACCTTAGTGCCATACCTCTGTCCCTATTTCACTCCCTTACCCTTCACCCAACTCAAGGCCTTACCTATCCCTACCCCAATCCCCTGCACCTTCCCTTACCTTCTCCCTGCTTGGCTCACACACCTTCACTTTACAATATCTGACTTTGATGTAGTGTATTTTTTTTTATTTACTTATTTTTAGTGGGTTTTTTTTACACCCTTAAAGTTTTCATATATCTATTTTTTCCCATCGTGAAGGCGGCTGGGTGTCAGGTTGTCAGAATCTTGGCAGAGTAGGCAGGCAGGTAGAGTAGGCAGGCAGGTAGAGTAGGCAGGCAGGTAGAGTAGGCAGGCAGGTAGAGTAGGCAGACAAGTAAGTAAGTAGGTAAGTAAGTAGGTAAGTAAGTAAGTAGGTAAGTAAGTAGGTAAGTAAGTAAGTAGGTAAGTAAGTAAGTAGGTAAGTAAGTAAGTAGGTAAGTAAGTAAGTAGGTAAGTAAGTAAGTAGGTAAGTAAGTAGGTAAGTAAGTAAGTAGGTAAGTAAGTAAGTAGGTAAGTAAGTAGGTAAGTAAGTAGGTAAGTAAGTAGGTAAGTAAGTAGGTAAGTAAGTAGGTAAGTAAGTAGGTAAGTAAGTAGTAGGTAGGTAGGCAGGCAGGCAGGCAGGCAGGCAGGTAGGATGGTGTTCGTGGGATACACAGGTGGTAACCAGATGTAGGTAGTGGTTTTATTTATAGGTTAGAAGAAAGGTAGGCCAGTGGGAGACAGGTAGGCTAAGTAGAAAGAAAGAGAGTGCTTCAAGTAGGTAGGTGGGGAGGTAGGTAAGATGGCAGGTAGGTAAGTGGGTTGGTAGGTAAGAAGGCAGGTAAGGATGTGGCAGGTAGGAATGTGTTAGGTTAAGTGGGTTGGTAGGTAAGTGGGCAGGTAGGTAAGATGGCAGGTAGGGATGTGGTAGGTAAGAAGGCAGGTAGGTAAGAAGGCAGGTAGGTAAGTGGATTGGTAGGTAAGTGGGTTGGTAGGTAAGTGGGTTGGTAGGTAAGAAGACAGGTAGGTAAGTGGGTTGGTAGGTAAGAAGGCAGGTAAGGATGTGGCAGGTAAGACAGATAGGGAAATGGTACGGTAGCAAAAGTAGCAAGGCAGGTGTCTGAGCCAATTACGTACAGATACGCACAAAAGCTGCCAAACTAACAACATAGGTATATATACTGTATATATCAGAGTATGTGAAGCTTATGTGGTTTACTACTAGAGGAAAAAATGTCCAACAGTTTGTTACCCGAGTCACCTGAATGTTAAAAATGCAAGCGGGTGGTAAAGGTGGTGTGTGTGTGTGTGTGTGTGTGTGTGTGTGTGTGTGTGTGTGTGTGTGTGTGTGTGTGTGTGCGTGCGTGTGCGTGTGTATGTGTGTATGTGTGTATGTGTGTGTGTGTGTGTGTGTGTGTGTGTGCGTGTGTGTAGTCAGGTGAATCACGTCCGGTGGTGTGGAATACAACTGTGTCCAGTAAAGTGTTGGTAAATAACCTAAATTGCACCTAAATAACCGATATTCACTCCACCTGATAAACACATTAATCATGGGTGAGGTGGGTGTAGTGAAGTGGTAATATTCGGTACATAACACATTGGTACAGTCGCGGCACATACAGTAGTCCAATGACCAGGGTGTATGGGGAGGTGTGTTCAAGGACTATGTGCCACGACTGTACAAGACTGTCGGTGAATCTAAAGTAAATGGGATTATGTGGTGTGGTAAAAATCTACTCAAAGCTGAAGCAGCCCTGCTCACAAAAAGAGAGAAACTGGAAGGCAATAATGAAAATGGAAGAATAGGAGGAGAAGCGGCAAGAATAGAAAGGCACGACACAAGGAGTTAGGTAAAAGTGGAGTAAGCAAAGGGCTTCTCTTCTAGTCTCCCTCCACTCCTCTTAGGTCCCTCTCTCATGCCCCCAGCCACACAGCAACCGCAGCCAAACATTTACCTGCCAGGAATAGCGGCGGGGGGTCCTCAGTCCTCACACTAAAAATACCCGGCACCGTCACACTAGGTGAGTGAATGGCGGCCACGACGCCATTACCTTGCGTCATGGAGGCAGGAAGGATGGCACCAAGATTGCAGCACCAAGGAAAGGAAAGGGAAAGCAATGTGGAGGAGGAAAAAGAGGAAGGGGGAAATTATAGAGAAAGAATAGGACATGAAGAGACGGCAGCAATGCATTCTAAAAAGTCACACACGTCGTATAGGACTAACTCACTAAAATTTTAAAGGCAGACACTAATCCCTCCCTATCCAACTTGTTTGCCGAAGAGAAGAAAAGGGACGGCGTATGAATGGAACGAAACCTTACACAAAGGATATAGGAAAGGGAAGGTGAATATGGGCTAGGAAAGGGAAGAAGAGAGCAGCAGCAGCAGTAGCAGCACACTGCTTTTCCAAAACAAAATGTCTTTACCCTGAACGTAAAGACCCGCGAGTCTCACCATTTTTCGTCGTCAGCATAAGGGGCATGCAATACAGCCGCCAATAAACTGTAGACTATTGTTACCTCTAAACTTTGCCACAAGACACATGGGAGTGGGTAAAACAGAAGAGTATAGATATGATGATGATGATGACGATGATTATAACGTCGAAACTTCTGACTCAGCAAATAATTAACACAACCACCAGTCCACCACAAGATAATCTCTACCTCCCCTGTTTACTTTCCCTGCCATAAAAACATTGAACGGTTGCCACGAGGGTGTTCAAAATTAATGGTGTTGTTTACCTCTGCATATGACTCGCTCCCTCACAACACCAAACGCCTCAGCCTAACTACAACACCCAGTGACTTTGAAAGGCTATACTTGGCAACGATGACAATAAATGAGACAACTGACAGCCCTCGTTTTCATTGATGTATGTCTTGAAAATTCACTGACGATATATAAGGATACAATATATCAATGCCTTCAAGAGTTATAGGATTATATAATATTGTTGATTGCTAGAAGAAACAAGTTTACAGACACGAGCAAAACTCGTATAACAAATTGACGAAACCAATTGATTTAATCTTTTGAGCCAAAAGTAAACCCCAACATCTACAGACTAGTTGTTATTACAAGTAATCAATAATGTTAAAGATGTGTATGTAGCGTTTCCTCCATACGGTGCCACAAATGAAGTAATTGTGATGAAGGAATCTGTTACTTTGATTCCTAAATTCAGACTAAAGTGATGACTAAAGGAAGGAAGTGGTGAATGAAAAGGAGGATAAGTAATGGTTTGGTAGTGACCACAACACTCAAGGTACGGTACTAGCTGGACACATAACTGTATTTACTCCACCTTCACCCTATGTGTGTGTGTGTGTGAGTCTGTGTGTTTCCCAGTAGTATCCTTTCCGCTCCATTCAGCAATGTATTAATCTTTCTGTCACACACACTAGCCTATACTATACAAATTCTGTACACTTAGGCTACATGTACTGTACACAATCGTTATACGAGCTAATTATATTTTTCACGCAAATATATCTGCGTTACAAACAAATTCGTACAACGTACTCAAAATATGTACCGGTACTGATTTACAGGTATACAGTACGTGCGCACATAAGTACGTACATACATGCGCACACACACACACTTTTTTCCTAAATATTTTCCACTTCTACTCCTCACACACTTCGCATTACCACAATACTGAAATTCTCCTCACATTATTTTACTACACCATGGTAACATAAAACCTCATTGAAACTCCACACCATTCCCAGTTCAGTCCTCTGAAACAGACATTCCTGACATTTATATATAAATAGATGGACAAATATACAGTAGTATATAATATTATATTGCCTACAGTAAAACAAAGCTAGTAGTTGTAAATTGCTATTTATTATTATTCAGAAAAAGTATAGCGACCATTACGCCAACATTTCAATGCCGACAGAATATTTCAGAGTGCAAATATACAATTACAGACCTCCACACGAATGACAATACGTTTACAAATTGAACCTATGGTATTGAAATATTTTACTCTGTTCCTCAATTTGCAAGTAATACACTGAAAACATATTCCTTATCGGTGTGGTGAAATCAAATTAAATTCGTCGATAGCAAAGTGAAAAATAAGTCCAATTTGCCAAGATCTTTGTCACTGCAGCTGGGAAATAGGCATTATCGAGTCGCACGCTGACATAAAAACACTCCTTTGTGAGTAAGTGAAGGCCGGGCGTCTCATGTTTCACAATACAGACCCGAGTGGCAACAGACTGTATGTAGTACGTTTTTATTATGACGAGGCTCTGGTTACGGTTTTCACAGAGTACCAGGTCATTAACTCGCATACACACACACATATAGGCTACATACAGGCATCGACCCACACACACTTACACATATAAGTGCAAACAAGAAACAAATATGAAACCAAAACAAGCACACATATAAACACACCGATAACACACACACATACACGAGCACCCCACACACAAACACGCACTCACAGACATAATCATAACCAAAACATGCATAGGGAATAAACAAGCCATAAAAACATACATACATACAGCAAATATCGAACACTCCAACATTAAAACTCACACATGTCTAGCTTCATATGTATTTATCTGGTGTTAGATTGTTGATAGTGTTTAATCATCTGGATTGACTTAATTAACGAGCATATCAATGGAACTACACCACAAATAGCCAAGTGTGTCTGATTCCCTCCCTTATTTATGTTCATCTTTACTTTTACCATCACAGGGTTTTTTTCTTAAGTTTATTTCTTCCTTTCGTCTGCCCCTGTTTATTAGTCTGTCCTTCTTTCTTTCTCTCTCTCACTCTCTCATGTTCCTCACCATCACTGCACTCACTCGTTCTATTAGGCCTTCCCCCAAATTGGCAATCAGGTGATTTTCCGAAGTGGTGGTCCTGATGTGTGTGTGTGTGTGTGTGTGTGTGTGTGTGTGTGTGTGTGTGTGTGTGTGTGTGTGTGTGTGTGTGTGTGTGTGTGTGTGTGTGTGTGTGTGTGTGTGTGTGTGTATGTGTATGTATGTATGTATGTATGTATATAGAGGGGTAGAGGAGCCGTCTCTTGTATCCAGCTTGCTCTTACCAAGACCCTCTCAACCAACAAACAAACTCACAAACTCACTTCTATTTCACAAGTTCTTACTTTTTTCCAGTGTACAAAAATGCACTCCAGGTATTGGATGTTGGTTGTGGTGGCAGATCTTAGTAGGAATTCTGCAACATCAGCATCATTTATCTGTCTCTCTCAATTGCGGTTACTTGGTGCACGTGGCGTGCGTCACTCACCCACAAACCCGCTTGACACGTGTGCCACTACCCTAATTCATTCCTAACTATAACTGAACATAATCATCTCGAAGTATTAACAACAAATATGTCTCAAACAGATATTTACAACTGACGTTATACATACGGTAGTTGCCTACAGAGTAATGTCACCATCGTGTTTGTGTACAAGCATGAAATATGAGACTGCTGTTCTGCACTTTATTCAATTGTATGTAGAATATAATAGAAAAGAGAGCGAATAGAAAACCAGTAAGTAGTTGGCAATTTCGATTCGGTGTCTTTATAAGTATTATTACTTGTTGTGCTCATCCACAATGGCTCAAGATAGAATTATATGAAACAGCGAACGGAAAAAAAAAACTATCAGTCCTATTGGTTGTTCCGCATTCTCCTTAGATACTTTTTTTTCCTGTTACAATAAAGTCTATCGGCAAGTGATCGATTTTATGTAACCAATATTACACTGAATATGTACAGTACAATACAGTGCAAAGTAGTATGTGTTGAAGTGACACTGTTAGTACATCAAATCCTTGCAAATCGAGATAAAAGTAAAATAAGCACAGAAAAGTTGAAGCCATCCTGCCCCAGGCCCTGTGCCAACCTAGTGCCATCCCGGGTCACTCTAAGTAACGCTGATAGATGCCACCACTAACTTTCAACATTTAATAACGGCTGACCTTATGGCACCCCACTCAGGAGGAGGGAGGGTAGGGGAGGTGTGGTGAGGACAGGGAAGAGTAGGGAGAACAGGATAGGTGAGGGGAGGGCAGGGAAAAGTGGAGGACAGGGGAGGAATGGGGAGGGCAGGAAAGAATGGGGATGGCAGGAAAGAATGGGGAGGGCAGGAAAGAATGGGGAGGGCAGGAAAGAATGGGGAGGGCAGGAAAGAATGGGGAGGACATGCAGGAGCAGTGTGATGAGACCAGAGGGAATGTAGGAAGGAAACATAGAAATTAATGCACTAACAAAAAGTTTTGTTTAACGGGATCATCTCTTCTTGGCAATTAGGAAGGTGACCGATTTCTCCAAACTACGTTACACACACTGATCCTTCATGTATTTTCTGAAACAGTTTGGAGGAATCAGTCAAGTGGTGGGTAAAAGAATGTTCGTATCATGGGGGTTCAAGAATTCTAACACACTATAGTCGTTCAGGATAGCACCTCAATTCCTCCATATTTGTATGTTAGGAATCAGGACCAGAATAACATATAAAATGGTACCGGTAGCCAGTTGCTGGTAGTAATTTGAAGGAATCTCTTGCCCTAAATTTACCTACACTGTATTAACTTCTCCCTTAACCGACATTTGTGTGTGATTGTACAGTCGTGGACATAAGTGTCAAGATACGTACCGTTAAATTGACTTAAACAAATTGATGACTAATGTTTTCACGTTCACATAATTATGATGATTTGATTTGAATATTCAATTAACTGTTATTAGAAGTTTAGAAGATGCTACTTAACCTGGCTATTTATAAGGTTCTCAGCTAACTAACAGAGGGAAGCTGTCACACGTTTACATGAGTCGCCTCAATGTGGATGATAATTATTATCGACCACGACTGTACATAGTTTGGAGTCAGTCACCTGTAATATTTTCCGACATCATCATGGCAACATTAACATCGCACCTGTTGCCACTGTCAGCTTTCTCCATCGTCATCATCACTCCCACGACACACACACACACACATACCTGCAAGAGAGAAAATCAGGCGTTAAAACTTTGATAGTCAGTGGTTTATGCTTCTAGTTACATAAAATCATATTATATTATAAAAAAAATTATTAAATTATATTATATTATATTAAAAAAAAAAATAGTCATGATACAAGTTATAAAGATGGCATAAGTAAGGAAATGGTCAATTTAGATACTCTTATAATCATACACTGCATGGTACAATAAAAGTTACCTGCTGTTAGCCGGGATGGGACTACAATAATCTATACAGGTACTAAAAATATTACAGGTAATATTAGTAGCTACATTGACATGGCAAGCATATTGTAATTTCACCCACAGCTTCACCTCATCATTGTCAACACTACCCACCTCTTGACGTCACCACCACCGGAAATAAATCATTGCAATCACATCAATACACGTCACTTACAAACACCACCGTCATCACACTAATGCACACCGCCTTCATAGTACACTAACAATGGGAAATTTCTGGATATCATTTTTAGCCCAAGGTAACATCTGGTATCCATTATCTATTAACCCTTTCACTGTTGTCAATGTCTAGCAGCAATAGTCTGTTGCAGTGAAAGCTCTAACATAACAACAAGAGTGACTGTTCACTAACCAACGAACGAGGAAGACGGATATGCTTTCTGTCATAGCCTAAGTTGTTATCTATTCGACTCACATAATAAGTTATAGTGTGAGACGAGGTGCCTGGTTAAATGAGTGTGCTGACATAATGCTAACTAATCACTTCATGGAGATGGAACACTCTAGACCAACTAGCCAAACCATCATACCGCACCAACAACATCACAATATCATACAATAAACACATCATCTAACTATCACCACAACATCACACTACAGTATACCATCATAACACCAAATCCTTACACTACACCATTATACCATCAAATCATCACTCTACACCATTACATATACCACTACACTATTTCACCAACTCATCACACCACCAAATAACAATCCACAATTTCACCACCAAATCATAACAATAAAACATATCACCAACTCATCACACTATAACATCACACCACCAAATCATCACACTATAACACCAACTCATCACACTACAACATTATACCACCAAATCATCACAATACACAATTTCACCACCAAATCATAACAATACAACATATCACTAAATCATCACACTATAACATTACACCACCACATCATCACAATACACCACCAAATCATCACAATACCACCAGACCTTGCTGGTGTTGCCTGCCTTGAGACCTGCATTAGAGAGACCATAAGGGAAGACAATACAAGTACCAATAAAACCTGACGGGGCCGCGGCAGGAGAACCCTAAGCTCATTCTCGTGGCCATTAGCACGAACCCAAGCTTTGTGCATAGCCGGAGGTGGAACGAGCACACACACACACACACACACACACACACACACAACTCTCTCCCAACCTTCCCACACGTGTAAGCACAAACAAATAATCACGAACTCACACACGCACGTATATCTTAACTGTATAATCACACGAACGTCAACAAGCTGCCATCAGAGGAAAATATAACGCTAATGAACTCGTCAATCATCTACACAATATTGCATTTCCGTGTTTTTTTATTCCTTGAAGGGATAAAGATGACGGATATTGGTTCCCCTGAGTAAGAAGACAACTCTTTTTAACCAAACGCACAACGAATAAATGTGAAGGAAACACAAAGTGGATAAAAGTGAAGGAAACACAAAGGAACAGGCCTCAATATGAAGAGAAAGTGAGGTGATGAGAGAAAGCTGAAGAAAACCAGTACGTGATCCCCGCCTCCCATCAGGGGGCAGAGGCTACAACCATGGGACGCCCTCGGGACACACTGTGGTGGAGGGAGAATACTGTAGGTGGGATGGCAGGATAGGATTACAAAGGACTATAAAAGGCTTTCCTACTGCAACAGACCTGTTGGTTCTTTAGGGAGTTCTATATTACAAATTATTTTACTAATCTTCGAGCATGAGGGGAAAACAGAGGAAAAGAAACGAGATAAGAAGAAAGTTGGACAAATAATGGGACCATGTTTGCAGATGACCGTTCACTGGTATATTCACAGCACCATTACATATTTGGTTGTACTCAACAACAATATAAAAGTTGAGAATGATTAATTAAACAAAACAACCGGAGCAATACTGCTGCCTTTATAAATTGTTTAATCTCTTAATCTTTAAACACTGACTGTCTGACAACGTATATATATATATATATATCCTATAATACCAGGCAGTTTCTTTTCTGAGAGCAAAGCTCCTGACGTCTAGAGATAAAATAAAATAAAATTATTTATACAACGAGCTGGGCTTAAAGCTACCCACCTTCTTTTGAGTTTACCTTAATACTCATATTAGAGAATCTCCAGCCGAGAAAAAATGATAAATGAAAAGATTTGTAGTATACTGCCTTCAATATAAAACTCACAATATTCCACAATATATGTGAATACAGCAGTAAACATAATTCAGATTTAGGTTCTAGATAGAAGAAAATTTAATATACGGTACATACCTAGAAAATCACAGTAAGAAAAAATATGTACGATAAGTGTCCTTTAATTTACTAATAAATGTAAATACATGACGCTAATAAAGAGGCACTCCATATTCAGAAAAATTAAAGTATGCTTATATACTAATTAATACAAACAATATTTTCTTGATAAAATTAAACTGGTTCTTTAAATGTAAAATACAGTATTCCTCCAACAAGTTCAACAACACCGACCCCTTGCACCATCCCCTCAAACACATGTCCCATTATCACACCCCACTAGGCTACTCTATCCCTCCTCTTTCCATTTATACACAGCCACTGAACATTCCTGTATAAATAAAAGCATTGACTCAGCTTCACCAGTATCAGTACAGGCCACGAAGCCAACGACACCTTACAGTATCACCGTCTGTCTATATAGGTCCTACACACACGTCACCCCGCCTACACCTTCCAACTCATGGTTCTGTTTGAGTTCCATAGTTCCAAAGAGTTTCCATAAGGTACAGAAGGTCCCATTGTAACACCTCAGGCCTCTGCTTACACCATCTCCAATATTCGTCCATCCATCCATCCACCAATCAATCTATCTAACAAACGTATCTATAAAATATTCGTCCATCTATCCATCCACCAATCAATCTATCTAACAAACGTATCTATAAAATATTCGTCCATCTATCCATCCACCAATCAATCTATCTAACAAACGTATCTATAAAATATTCGTCCATCCATCCATCCACCAATCAATCTATCAAACAAGCGTATCTATAAAATATTCGTCCATCTATCCATCCACCAATCAATCTATCTAACAAACGTATCTATAAAATATCCGTCCATCCATCCATCTACCAATCCCCTCTCAGTGTCGCCTCAATACAACAACAGCAACAACACCACCAACAACAACTACAACCCTTTTCTTTGTCATCTCCCTGCCGTCCCTTCAGATCCAAGTCAAGACCTCCTCCTGTGGCTCAAGTCTTGGCTACAAGTGTTTGGTCACGTCCTTGGCAGTTCCGAATCTGAGGTTACAGTCAGCATATTGGACACTTGTCTTGTCTTGCTCGTGTGTGTGTGTGTGTGTGTGTAGGTGTGTGTGTGTAGGTGTGTGTGTGTAGGTGTGTGTGTGTAGGTGTGTGTGTGTAGGTGTGTGTGTGTAGGTGTGTGTGTGTAGGTGTGTGTGTGTAGGTGTGTGTGTGTAGGTGTGTGTGTGTAGGTGTGTGTGTGTAGGTGTGTGTGTGTAGGTGTGTGTGTGTGTGTGTGTGTGTGTGTGTGTGTGTGTGTGTGTGTGTGTGTGTGTGTGTGTGTGTGAGAGAGAGAGAGAATATTACATTTCAGTTTTCATTACTGATTCGTCTTGTATTATACTTCCAATATAAGTAACACACTACGTAACGGTGTGTGGCTAAATTACATCAACGCACAAGAATTATAATATATAAAGACAAATATTTATATCTCAACTGACGTCACAAATTGTTAGCAATAAATAATAAACAACTAAATGTAACGAAATGCAATGAATATAAAACATCAAGAGACTGGTGACTGCTCTATAATTGTCCCATAACAATAACTATATATAATGAAGGAGATTGTTTCGTGTTATGGGGACTGGGGAAGGAATTGGTAACCTTCACTTCGTATCAATAACTGAATAAAAAAAAAAAAAAAAAAAAAAAAGGACAGTGAGACGGATAGGCTACTTCCCTTTATTCATCGTTATCCTATATACGTTTATTGCCAATTGTAAATATCCACATCTGATATCCTTACCTCGCATCTGATTGGTTGATGTACGACTCTTAAATCATTACTAGCGAGCTTTGGCCAATCAAGGATCAATCACAGTTAGCTACCCTTTGCGATATCGGCTTCGGATATTGACAGTCAGGTTCAGAAAAACATTATTAAGTCGTACAGTGTTTGTGGGCCTTTACTGTACACTAATTTCTGGTGGGGTCTGTGATTCTGGTCAATTGGATGTTACTGAATCCTCCTATAACAATGCCACGAAACAGATATTGGCGACATTATGTGATATTGTTTGAAGGAATATTAAGCCTTCATTGATACCCTCTGTATTGGCGACATTATGTGATATTGTTTCAAGGAATATTAAGCCTTCAATTATCCTGAAAGAGAACATTTGGGACTCCTGTGTCAATAGGTACAATATATATGAGCGACCTTCAAACTCATCCACATCTCTTGAGGATTCTTCTTGTCCAGAAACTCTGCTTAAAAACCGTTCGATTCGTATATATACCGATTTATTGTTAAAAAATGCACACAATACAGTTCACTTGTCTTTATCAAGCAACGCACTAAAATAAACTGCACAATTCCACTTTCTATTACAAAATAACGTATATATTTAAATAGGTCCAATTCTGGAAGCCAAATGCCGAATAATTGACCAATTTAAGGTAAGGGTGTGTGTGTGGGACGAGATTATGGGCCGTGACCTTTGTGTGTGAGGCCTCGGAGCGACCCAGCAGGGGATGTGGGGTCGGGGAGGAGAGACACCTGACCTCTGCCTTTGTCTAGTAATGCATCCCAGGAGGAGACACCACCCATGGCACTCCCATATGACATGGAAGAGAGGGAGGCAGGGAAGGAGACAACATAAAAGAGAGAGAGAGAGGCAAGGCGGGAGATAACATAAAGAGAGACTGAGAGAGGATGAGTGGGAGAAATTACAGCATGGTGGGGTGAAGGAAGAATTACAATGGAGAGAGAGGTACAGGAACAATAAACATTAGGTGAGGGAGTGAAGAAGTGAGAAAGAGAGAGAATATAAATATAACAATGCATGTCAAAAAATAAAAATAAATAAGTATAAATAACTTCCACTGGCAAGGCATGATGGTGGTGTTGGTGTTGGTGGTGATGCCTTCTGAC
This sequence comes from Petrolisthes manimaculis, assembly GCA_034508575.1. Lineage (NCBI taxonomy): Eukaryota > Metazoa > Arthropoda > Malacostraca > Decapoda > Porcellanidae > Petrolisthes > Petrolisthes manimaculis. Next base: position 33,861 of record JAWZYT010004797.1, read on the forward strand.
CTTTATGGAGGCATCCCACTGTAGTCTATATTCCTCCGTCTCTTGGTAACGCATCATCCTCTACTTTGTTTCTATTGGACATTAATTAAAGTATCTGAATGACTTGGATCAGGCCGAGGATGATGGAAACAGTCACAAGTACGAATCTTTTGGACAGATCTTACTCACTAGCTCATTCCATTGTAGCTATTTTGTTATTGTTGTTGTTGTTCTATTTGTAAAGTACATTTCAAGTTAAACGGTCAGCATGCAATAATTGATAGTAACAGTTCTGAAGATATGGGAGAAATTCGAGACCAACGAAGATGCAATAGACCAACGTGGAGAGGAAATACACAGAAATACAAATAATCACATGAAACTTACACGGTTCCCTGCAGCCTACAACACCCAATGACAACCCCTCAATGATTGGTACACGATGCCATCACTGTACCTTACTAAGCTTGATACACTACCGGTATATTGTTACGACCCGGTTATCTCCCAATGGAGGGTGTATATAACATCAGTCCCAGGGAATTTTAAAAGTCTGGAAATTAAGGATGTTAGGTCACCCACCCGACTTAGCCGAACCGCACATACTGTAAAGTACACCACTCCCTCCCTTACTCTTACCTGATTTCCTCTCCTGTGTTATTAAATTAAATATACCATAATCATGTTAATTAGGGTTGATTGGAGAAGTAACTGAAATACCCATTTAACATAATGTATCATATATTAAAATACACAAATGTACATTACTAACTGGGTTAATATGGTACCAGTAATTATTAATGAACATGAAAAAGATACAAAATTGAATAATCCAATACAGTAAATACAAAATACCTGGGTATCAATATAATTACCATAAATGCACAAACATAAATAATATAAATACACAAATAATTAATGAATCCCCCCCCTTACATTCACACATGGGCATATAATATTAGAATATATACCGGTACATTAATGTTATCACTTCTCACTGCCAAAACTCCACACACACATCAACACTATAACCTCACTGTATACCACCACACCACCTTGGGTGAAACTCCAAAATAGCCCAATAATTATCATCCACCACAACACCACCAAAACCACACTAACAGACACCACTTTAACACCACACCACAACACTTTTAACTCCTTCACCACACCACACCACTTTTAACTCCTTCACCACACCACACCACTCTTAACTCCTTCACCACACCACACCACACCACACCACTCTTCACTCCATCACCACACCACACCACTCTTAACACATAAACATCACCAAATAACCCACCAAAACAGTGTACACCCTCCAATACCACAATATCAAATATTACCTTAAATTAAACCTTAAATTAACACATCAGAAATAACATCACACATCAGTAATACCACCAAATAGCTCACCAGGACAGTGAACACCCTCCAATACCACAATATCAAATATTACCTTGAATTAACACATCACACATCAGAAATAACATCACACATCAGAAATAACATCACACTCCAGAAATAACACCAAATATCAGAAAGACCACCAAAATAACTCACCAGGACAGTGAACACCCTCCAATACCACAACAACACCTGTCGCCACCTATGGCCGCCTCACCACCCACATGTACCTCAATTCACACCTGGTACAGACCTCTACCACCACCTAATCACTCCCTAAAGAATCACCACACTCCAACAACAATACCACAAACCTCACAATGCCCTTAGACCATGACGAACGCCCTAAATTATCACTCCAATCCAACCACAACACCAAACACGTCCACTGTCCTCAACCGCCATGAGACCTCTCTCCGCTAGAGACCCTATAAATTATAGAGAGACTGGACACCTAAATTTTGTGCTGCTCGCTGATTGGCTGAATATATAGGCCGCCATGTTTGATACTGTTGTCTTCAGTGTTGCCAAGTCTGTTTGGCAGTGCTAGACGAAATTTCCCTATAACTTCAACATCAGAATTTCCCTTTTTACCTCAATTATTCCCTGTTTACTCTGATACCCTGTTTACTCTTTGGTATTTCGTCTGATAGAAAATTCCCTGTTTACTCTTGAACAATCTTTAATTATAATCTCCATGTGTGGACTTCAATACTCCCTAAAACAGAAATTTCCCTGCACCTGGCAACACTGATCGTCTTTCAGTCAACCGCCTTGGTTTAGTATCGTCGTCTGGCAACTCGTCACGTCCTATTATGTGCTTTAAATAACGCATACATGACGTATAATAGTATTTATAACTTTATACCTTCAGGGATCTTATAGAATTAAAAAATATATACCTGTATATGGAAAGAATGCAACTTTCGTCAATATTTTGCCCACGAATGTCAACAATAGATTACTAACTGGTAGTATCTGGCATCTTATACATTTTTCCTATACAAACTTGAGGTATCGCGGAAAACTAGATAAAAAAAACAAAAATGGCGGTGTCCAGTCTCTATATAGGGTCTCTACTCTCCTCCTCAACAAAAGCAACTCAAGAAGCGCATCATTCGACTCCACGCCCTGTCTACGTCATTACCTCGGCATCCTATAATTAATCCCTTTATCATACTTCTAATATATACAAAATATAATATAAACAAATCAAAATAAGTATTGGAATATTCATTGATAACATTGAAGGTACCGTAACAATATCTATATCATGAACAGAAACTCTCACACACTCAGTAAGCCTTCGGTACATACATAATGAGGTGCTATGAGAGCAACCTGACATGAAAAACAAAACTTAGCCATAAGTCAATATACTTTATCACAGTCTCCATATTCACCGACTATGTTTTCCCTAATAACCATTTTCGTTCTCTCTTTCTATATCTTTGGCTAAGAAAAGAAAGAAAATGGAAGGAAAGGGGACTCAATGCCAGGCAAGACAAGGCATGGCTAGGAAGGGCAAGGCAGGACAGCAAAAGACATAATGAACTGGGAGCCAACTCACTTGAGACGGTCAGGTTCTTAAGTAGCCCACGTGACTACACCCTCAACAACAAACAACAAGTCAGGCTGCAACTCAGTTCAGCAAGTATATAGTGGAAAAAGGTTGACAATTGTCAGTTTAACTCTTCGCCCTCCACGTTAATAAATATTCAGACAAATTAAATCAGCAGTGATGACATAAGTGCACGAACACCATCACTATATATTCTCATTAGGACTACTTTGCCTATTTATACGTAAGTTTATATAATTTACAGCAAAACGTCTTGACGTACCGGTTAAATTAGCCAATAAATAGTGTGAGGCGAGTGACAGCTGCAATTTCTTCAACGTTTTCCAGTATTAAATAAACACTATAAGAGGAAAAGCCTTTACTGACAACATTTCACTACAGCCTCTTTGACTGGAAGCAGCAGAAGCGAGAGGATGTCAATAAAAAAATCCTGTGATGATGCTTATTTTAAAGAGTTTTCAATGTATTCTATCATAGACACTTTTTCACTTATGACGCAGGAAGGAATAAAAGATTGTATCAGAGGTGGTGTGGGTGTAAAGGAAGCGGAGAAGAGAAGGAGACAAGGAGAGAGGGAGACGGGGATAGAGGTAGGAGAGGTGAAGAGGACGACAGAAGGGGAGAAAGAGGAACAAAGGGAGGAGTAGAGGAGATGGTGTGGAGGAGAGGGAGTAAAGGTAAAAGAATTGGGCACCATGGAAAGGAAAAAGGAAAGGAGGGGATAAGGAAGTGGAACAAAAGTGTTTGGTGAGAAAAGGAAGGAGGGGATGAGTGAGGAAAGGAAGAAGGGAGGAAAAGAAGGAGGGAGAAAAGGAAAGAGGGGAGGGAGGAGGGCGTGGATGAGACTGAATGGTAAGGATGAAGAGGAGGACCGAGGGTGACGCTTGGATCTCTTCCAGGAAAAGTCTGACGCGAGGAGGGGCGACTGGTGTTTCCGGGAGAGTATTTCGTTGAATAAGCGCGCACTCGCATACATAAACACACACACACACACACACACACCACAACAACTACACACACAGGGCCTACACATAAATCCAACACAACTACGCACATACACATACATCCACCACAACTATACACATACATCCACCACAACTACACACACACACACATGCACCACAACTACACACACACACACACAAGGTGGTACATTACGTATACATGAAACAAACCACACATTTAATAGTATTCATCGTCTCTCGTGATATGAAGGTCATCCCTGGCTATACTGTACCCTTTCCCCTTCCTACTACACCCCATCCACGAACTGTAAACACCAAAGTTCTGTTTATATTCTGTGTGGATGATTCGAAGGGAGACCAACGATTCCTCCTCACCAACCACGAAACACATCCAATACTCGTACATTTAAAGTCATTTTACTTTGATTTATTTTGTCTTATCAAATATTTTACCAATAAATATAAATCACCAATAGTCAGTCCCTAGCTCCCCTGATATGTGTGTGTGTGTGTGTGTGTGTGTGTGTGTGTGTGTGTGTGTGTGTGTGTGTGTGTGTGTGTGTGTGTGTGTGTGTGGACCACTATAATCAACAGTTACATTTATGTGTTTATGTGTCCATCCGTCCGTGTATATGTCTCCGTGACAGTACACTTCTACCACCTGGCTGTCAACCATCGATGTACCTGTCAACTACTTATTTTTACCTCTCCATTCACTTGTCAATCCGTCTGCTTACCTGTCTGTCTCTACATGTATGTCTGTCTGTTTGTTTGTGTCCCTCTTGACTCACACGAGTCATATCACGCTCTTTGGTTTGGTGGGTCAAAGTCCTTATGGGCTGTAATCTGTTTCGACCCAAATGGGAGTATATTGGTTCCTCTAAAGTCTAAACCATACCATCAAACACAACACCTTATCATAATACAACTAAGGAATTGGTTTTGTAGCATTGTTGGGTGATTCATTGCCCCTTCCAAATCGACGACAACACACTCCTTCGTAAACTGTATCAGAGTGTATGATATCGAAGTGTAGGAGCTTATGTGAGAATCAATAACCATCCCACCAAATATAATATCCCGTAGGTACTATAATATATAAACAAAACAATAACGCCTGGGAAGCAATTAAATAAATGAGTGATTAATCCTGTTAATATATGCAAAGATATCAGAAAAATCATGCTAAAAAATAAAATACCATATGCCTGTAAATTCCTGGTACCGGTAACAAATAAATTAATAGACTAATGTGTATAAAGTAGACAGAAAAATAATAAAATAAAATAAAAATAAACGCATGCACTCACCTCACTAAGTCCCCTGACCAAACTAAAGCTTTCTCAAACTCATTATAAGAGGATTGCTGAACACTCCTTAAATCAGGATGAAGCAAGACTGGCTCGAGAATGGAGGGCGAAAATAGTAGGTGGTGGCGTGATGGGGGCCTTAATTAACCTTTCCAAGCGGGGAGTTACGTAGCCACTTCATCACATCCATACTCATTACCCAACGCCGGAATATTCTGCTCACTGTGTTGATGTGTGTTCTCCATAATGACTAGGTCTTCCCTTCTCTTTCTCGGCTCATATACCAATCTGTTTGTTATCCTCACATCCATGTTCCTCAGTCGATTCACCCAGACCTGCCCCCTTACCTGTCAATGGTCCCCCGCCTATACCTCCCGTCACATTATGACCTAATTCATGCTCTATTCACAACTTTTTCTGTGGCCGCCACACGTGCATAAATACACCAGTATATATAATAATCCATTATGTGTGGACAAACAAGACTGGAAATCCCCCCCCCCCCCCAATCTCTTTGAGAATATGTCAGCAGTCAGTTACATATAGGCCTATTAGGTTATCCACGAACACATGCAATAAACATAAGCTATACCATACACCTAATTATATACGGTACATTATGTGGTCATTACTTTAGTTTATCCCAAACTGGAAGTAGTTATGACGTCAGATATTAATACCTTTCTGATTGACAGTGACGACAGGGTGGAAATTCCTGTGGTTGGGGTAGCTCCTGGAACTTATTGTATGTAGGATAGATTTCTCCACCTCCTGTTTTTACTAACTCCTCCCTCTCTCATATCTTTGTTAACTAAGTTCTTTCAACTCTAAATCGTTCGGCATGCCACAATATAACCTACTGCAACACCCCGTCCGGTTCTTTGTTATTTTCTGTTCTGTTCCTCACTCCATTCAAACTTATCCATACTTTTTATGTCTTAACGTTCGATTATGACGAGTGCCAAACAACAAAGACGCTGCCTTCCGAAAACACAAACATACAGCAACAAACTGCACGGAACGAACGCCAACTAATACATGCAGAATGGAATCTGTTTGACACTCAAGTTGGACAGACGGTGTGTCGACTGGTGTGTGTAGGACTGTCAATGATGTAGTTCAAAGACAGGTACAGACACGGGTGGTGGGGCGTTGGTCGAACAAGTGACATTGATCTCTTTATACGACTCCCGGATATCAGATGTTGGTGGCCGGTCCCTACTGGAGTGTGAGCTCTATCGTGCATGTGTGTGTGTGTGTGTGTGATGAATGTACAGTTGGCTCCACTCCCGCGTTTCTGCACTGTCGTTGCCAATGTTGGGCCAGTCAGAAATTCCACTACCGATTCACAAGTTAAAATATTCGAAACATTCATATCTTTCACTTTAAGGATATGAATGTTTTGAGTTTTTTTAACTTGTGGATCGGGATTCGAATTTCTGACTGGCCCAATATTGGCAACGACAGGGGAGAAACGCGGGAGTGGAGCCAACTGTACACGTGCGTGTTTATGTTTGTCTGAGTTCGTTACCTAAACAAGAGTAGTTACGGTACCGTTAGCGAAAGGGTATGGAGGATAACGTATAATTCTGGAAAGTTCTGATTTCTCCAAATTGTACAACAGAGCAATCATTCTCGATTACAGCCTTGGTCAATTATCTTGCAGTTGCAGTAAGATAGCAGGGCGTGTTGTTGGACACATTTACACTTACATACAAAGCCCCACTCAAAGTAGGTAAAAATATTCCTGCCGAAAATGGTGCATTATTAGCAGAGATACAGGGTTTTTTTTTAACTCCCATTGTTCCTTCACTTGTACTGTAAGCGCTGTGTAGCCAAGAAACTATATTTCCTGTGTTTACACCTCACGGGGAGAGAGCAATGGGTACGATGACTGTCAAGGATGGCAATGTGTTGGTGTGTGTACATCCTAAGTATACAATGTAGGTTATATTATGTTCCGGAATGGGGAGTTACCTGTACCGTACTTTATCTCCTATCACCTCTTATCATAAACATGTACCTTTACATGAACCAATATATACACAACTTACTGTAAACTTATCGTCATTAATTAATTAACAGGCTTCTGTACCTAACTTACAAACACATCTGAATAACAGGAGTATCTAAATAAATACAATAATTACAACGACCTGACTGACCACCTCACCTCCAGCCTACATTAACGCCTGGCAGCACAGTCAGTAAAAATATCGCTGACAATAGCAGCACTCCAAGAGCCAAGCCATGCAAGCAACCCCAGTGTAGAAAAATGTAAATGCTCGGTGCGGCACTGGTGGCACCCTGCCAATTAACTCCTAACTCAACTGAATGAGCCAGCAAGTGTGCCCTCACTTGAAAACGTAAAAATTAACTACCTGGGGAAAAAAAGGAACATTTGTTGGTTACACACACACACACACACACATCATGTAAAGGAGACTATGATTTCATCGAACATGAAGAGACTAGTGATTATTCCAAAAGGTTTGATACAACATTATACGAAGGGAATTGGTTTCGTTGCATAAAGAAACATAAAATCTCTTGTCTGTCCAAGACTTTAAGGGTTAACTTGATTTAGACTCCCTAAAAAAAAGTCACCGAGGTTTAGTTACACTTGCCTCCACTCTCAGTTTACCAATTACTTTTAACCTATCCTTCCAATTAACTTGCGAAACTTAATACCAAGCAGTGTTCTAAACCAATATAGCATTATAGAACGCAACGACCTCGCAAAATGATGTCGATTTATTGAGATTCGTTTTTGTAAATTTAGTTCGTATGATTAAATAATTTGATACAGGACTTTTACTCGTGACTGTACAGTACAGTACATACCACCCAGGGTGACAGGACACAACAACAACCTACCAATAGAGATCGATGTTTGTGGCTGATGAATGACGTTGTTATGTTATTGGTCAGGAAGGGATATTTTTGAGGGAGTGACGGATGGCAAAACAAGTCCTTCCATTGAAACAAACACCTCACTGTGCCGGAAGGAGTCTGTCTCATAATCACACAGGATGGATGGATGGATGGATGAATGGTTGACGGAGAGTTACACATTTATTTTCTGTCTTTGTTATTTTTTCTTCTGTCTTCATCACCCTGCGTGTCTGGGGATCATATTTCCTTTCTTCTCCGTCCTTTATCCTACAATCTAATTCTGTACTGACTAAGGTAGGAGCCGTGACGTGAGTGTAACACAGATTTCTCTCAAACACAGAAAGAAACTCGCTCACACAAAGGTCTCTCTCAAACAAAACCTCCATGGCAAGTGAACTAAAAAAACAACCATAACTGAAAGAAAATGAAGGACCCCCCCAACCTCCCTAGCCCCCCCCCCCTCGTCTATTCACCCGGCCAGGTAAACCTTTCAATGGGACGACCACCGCGACGACGACGACCACCACCACGATGCAGTATGATTTTTTATTATTATTATTATTATTATTTTTTTTTTTTTTAGTATCAGGTGTATTGCTGCCAGTTTTTACTTTATTTTTTTCTTTCAGTCCAAACCGATATAGAAAATCTTTTGTGCAGGATTTTTTTTTTTGGAATATGTGGAATGAGAGTGAGGGTTTATGTGAACGAAATATATCACTAAACATTTTCATATCCCGATAAATATATAAATCTTGATAATATTCAAAGCTTACACTACGGTACGGGTCGGATTAAAAAAAATAGAGCAAAATTGTCATGAGTGAATATTATTTAGGTGTACCGGTTTGATTTGCCTCAACTCAACACCATTACATTAATTAAGGGGGAAGTAACGTACTGTGTTGGTAAATCTGAAGCTACTGATTCCTCCAAACTATTCCAAGCAACAGGCCACACTTATTTTTGTTATTCTGGTCATGTTTTCTGCCATACTTTGGAGGAATTAAGACGCTCAAATGTACAGCCATGGCTGATAGTGGTGGACCAGGGTCCAAGGAACAGAGTTCGAACAAATGAATTTTCCAAACCATTCTCTAAGTTGAGAGGTTTAGAAGGCTCACTTTTTCGAACACTCTTCAGTTGCTCTCCAACACTCCTTGGACCCTGGTACAGCACTATCAGCCATGGCTGTACAGTCACGAGCACTAATAAGTATAAATCTAAAAGTTCGAAACCTATTGATGGTGTTAAGGAACTTTGGGGCGGCTGTGTACCATCACCATCACCATCGTCGTCCCAGCCTATTACAACCGAGTGAGTTCCCCGATGGAGTGGAAAACGAATTTTATGACAGGGTCTTTGTTGGGTCACCGGCAACAGGTATCTGTGTGTGTGAGGGGGGGGGGGGTGTTTGTTCCTATGTTCGTGATCAGTCCTTGTTGAAACTTGAGTGTGCGTGATAATCATGTTTGCATGTACACATATAGATTGTGGATATATAAACAAATATACCTTATAAAGTATCAGTATAAGTGAACCACCTATACATTGCAAACATTCTACAAGAGCTCCAATGATAAACACAACATACCATATCAATAAATCTATATATATTATACCTGCATCGCCTACATATCATATAGGCTACGTTAATTATGTAGAAGCCTTTACATATGTTCAAAGTACCTATACAAAGAGCATCAATGCCCTCATGAACCAACGATGGCATTATCGTTTGAGAATCTCTGAAGGAATTACAATTGAACCAAGTTTAGTGGTGTATCAGATAATTGGCTCAAGTGTGGGTAATTTATAGTTGATTCCAGGAACCTGTCGCATAATTCTTACCGTATATACTTGAAAGGGAACAAATACAAATACAGTACAGCGAATTATCACCGAAAGCTTATCTATTGTATTTTCTCTGTGTTTTGACCAGTACGAACGCTTGCCTGGTGGTGGTGGTGGTGGTGGTGGTGGAAGGGAGCTTAAAATAGGTACCGGTACCGTATAGTTGCTGAGTGGCAGACCTCATTCCTTTGAGATTATACTATTATGTTTGTGATATTTTCCTGGGAAGGCGACTGGGTTAGGTTTTGTGTTGGTGCGTGTATACGTAGGTAATGGATGCCAGACACGATAGTCGCAACATATATATTCAACCAACATGCAACACGACACACTCACACCAACGGCAACCAAATTCTAAAATAACAACGAACCTTGAAATCAGTATATCACCTTGGTTCAGCACGATACTGGCAATAAGTACAAGGCAAGCCACAAGCTCCCGCGTCCACGCATGCACACACGATAAGCAAGGGTTAGACAGAAAGAAAAGAAAAGAAAAGAAAAGAAAAGAAAAGTGTGTGTGTGTGTGTGTGTGTGTGATAAAAGGGAGCCATGTGTAATAAAAGGGAGCCAGGTGTGATACGAGGGAGCCATGTGTGATACGAGGGAGCCAGGTTTGATACGAAGAAGTGAAAATAGTTGGGTCACTTATAACGAGTCCTGACAAACACTTTGATACTCCAGGTGTGACATGGATGGACTCCACCTAACCAGACCCACTCAATGGTATAGTTAACTCTGTAATCCTTAATACAATTACTTAATACAATTTACTTAAACACTAAGTCTGTATTTCTTTACTTTTAACCTTTATTTATATATTGTAGTTTTATGGTAATTTTATTGTATCTTTCTTTACTCTTACCTCATACACTATCATTACTCTACAGGTAGCTCTTTACCCTTACATTATATTCATCAAACGGTCTTGTTGTTGTTGTTGTTGTTGTTACCCTTGCTCTTTCGTCTATCACCAGCACTTTTCGCTTACCCCTTTACTCTATTAACAACCCTTAATCAACCACCAGCCCATTCTCTTTTTGCTCTTATCCCCTCGCCATTCCCTTTACTCCTAACTCTTACTCTATATTGCTCTCTCTATCTCCTTTCTAACCCTTATACATATCTAACTTCTAGTATTTAAAAACTTGCCGCATAATGACACCTGCAGGGGAACCAACACCAAAATAGAAAAGTATCATCGCATGCTTGTCTCTATAATTCTTTATATGTTTGGGCCAGCACTAACGATCTGGTGGTGGGGGTGGGGGTGGGGGGGGGGGGTTGGGGGCGGTGGTGGTGGTGTTGGGGGTGGTGGTGGTGGCTGTGATGAGGGAGACAATGGTGTTGGGGGTTGTCGGGGGGTTGGGGGTTGTCGGGGTGTTGGGGGTTGTGTGGTTGTGGTAGTAGTGGTGATGATGGTGATGGGGTCTCATTATCTGCTATATTTTCCCTCACCCTTGTAGACTGGTTAGAAAAACATACCTTAATCATACAGCCTTATACCGGTAATGTCTTTTAGTTTTGTTAGCTGTGGAATGTCCTTCGTATCTCTGTCTATATTTACTTTCTAACTCTAATTTACCATTAAATTTAACTAGCTATTCATCCTTCTCTTATTATTCCACTTATTCTAAACTAAAAACTAGTCATCTCTATTTTACTTCCCATTACCTTTTTCTTTTCCTCAGACGAAATACAGTCAGGTATACAAACAGACAGGACATAATACATAGGCAGAAGTAGATATACAGAAAAACAAAAGGCAAACTGATGGACATACAGCTATGGACACAGACAGACAGACAGACAGACAGGCAAGAAATGAACCAAAACATAGCGTGCATTAAGACCATCAGACAAGCAGGCAAGCAGAAGGGCAACCTCAAGAAGTAGGTCAGCAATCACAAGAGGCAGCTACCGTACCCCCGCAGAGACAGGCAAACAGGCAGATAAGCTGGCGAGCACACAGAGTAAACAAACATGCAGATCAACAGGAAAACAGAAAAGCAATGATAACACACAGACAACAAGGAGAATAGCTAAAATATATAGAAAGCGTAAGGCAAACAAAGAGAAAAGCGAAGAAATGGCGCTATAACGTATGCAACTAGTAAGCAGGGAAGTAAACAAAAGGAAAGGCTGGCGTGTACAGAAACAATAGAAACTGAAAAGTAAGGTGGCAGAGAGGCAGGGTGGGAGGCAGACGGGTAGACAAACAAAAAAGCAGGGAAGGAGGGAGGGAGTCAGACAAACCGACAGAGGCAGGGAGGGAGGCAGACAAACCGACTGAGACACAGAGGCAGGGAGTGAGGGAGGCAGACAAACCGACTGAGGCAGGCGGTGTAATTGGCCAATCGACCACAGGATATTTCTGGCATCGCCCTCACACTCCCTTCACCCGACCCAACACAGTTCTACCTTAATAATGGCAAGGGGTAGAGAGCAAGGGGTACGATGGTAAAGGGAGCAAGGACAAAGAAAATTATAGCGGAGTTACAAAAGACAGGAGAGAGAAACAGAAGGCATTGAAATAAAAAAGTATAATTATGAGAAAAAAATAGGAAAGGGTGAGGAGCAAAAGAAACAGTGAAGATGGGATGACAGGGATAATATAATGGTACTTAATTTAATCCAAACCAGATCATTATTTTAGTCATAAGTTGTACTACAAGTTGTCGCAAGCTACGGTACCCTTTCCCACTTGGTTTGTAGTATCACTTAAAAAGACGAACCTCAAATCTAACCCACAAGACGAGAACTCTATAACCTACCTGTATACCATTGCCCCAACTTTATAGCTTACCTTACCTGTATTTCATTGCCCCAACTCCGGGAGATTTACAAAATGTTCGCCAGTAACGAGAAAAATACCCACATCAAAAATATTTTACCCGATGTTTATGTGGGTATTTTTCTTGCCATGCCACGATTTCTTGTGCTATGTGGGTTGTTTTCTTATTTACGCGAGTGGTTTTCTTGCCATTCCACTACTCCCTGTGTCATGTGGGTGTTTTTTTGCCGCCATTAATAAAAACTACTTCTGTTACGTGAGTGGTTTTCTCGTCTGTAAAAAGGTGTGATAGACGGGGAAGGTGTGAGTGCTGGGTGGAGATAAAAAAAAACTGAATGGGTATAAAAACGCTTCACCTCCTTTATAACTATCTTCCTTATACATTCCTACACCATCTTCCTTCCTTCTGCCCTTGTTTACAAATGGAGATGGGAGAGACGGGAAAGGCCAGTGAAGGGATGTAAACAAGGAGCATGCAAATAAAGGTAAGGGAGATAGAAATATTATCAAAAACTGAGAGAGAGAGAGAGAGAGAGAGAGAGAGAGAGAGAGAGAGAGAGAGAGAGAGAGAGGCGGGTCCTTTGACTAATAAAGCTTCATTAAACATTTCAGTATTCTCTCTCTCTCTCTCTCTCTCTCTCTCTCTCTCTCTCTCTCTCTCTAACCACTTTCATCTTCCTTCTTCAGTTTTTCCCATCATCCATCCACGCCCCAGGGAAACCAAACCTGACTCCATGTTCACCAAAGTGTGCTGGCTTATGTGTGTGTGTGTGTGTGTGTGTGTGTGTGTGTGTGTGTGTATGTGTGTGTGTGTGTGTGTGTGTGTGTGTGTGATGTGAAGAGACCTGTGATGATGTGGACGAACTGTAAGCTGCTTAGGCCTAGTCCTCCCAACTATGACAGGAAACAGTCAACCTAGTACCGGTACTGTATAATGCATAAGATTTAAACAATTTTATAGCGTAGAAACCATTAGTCCTTTATAAATACAAACAGCATAATACCCAAAACAAAGCCCAACAAACGAAAGAATCAGGGAAAACATAGCACCCTCAAGAGTACATTTAGGGAGCAGGCCAGGCAGGAGACTCACCCTACCACCCACCTACCCAGTGTCAGAGAATGCACTCCACTCACTCACTCCTCCACGACTCAATCAACATGACGTTAGCCGAGGGGAGGGAAAGATGAAGGGAGGGAAGGAGAGAGGTAGAGTGAGGGAGGGAGAGATGGAGGTATGGAGGGAGGGAGGGAGAGATGGAGGTATGGAGGGAGGTAGGTAGGGTAGACAAGAACTGGGATGGAGAGAGGGAGGGATGGGCAGGGGTCTAAGAATGTAGTGAGGGAGGGCAAAAGGTAAGAACGAGGAGTGGGAGTGGGCAAGAGTGAGATGAAGGGAGGGAGGAAGAGAGGGAAGGTGGTCTGGGTTGGGTATATCTGAGTCAGGGGTCCACATCACTTAGCATAATATCCTCCCACTTAGTAAAATTCTTCCTCCAGCTCTTTCACACCTACTTTTTGTGGAATCAGGGCGAGTAGATTTTGTAGTTGCCTTCTCCTGAAAATCTTGGCGATTCTTTCTGATATTCTAATGCAGGGAATTCAATTACTGGCATACATAACATTTCAGATTTGTGACGGCGTCGGTGAACTTGTGGCTACCGGTTCCTCTAGAAAATTTTATGACCTACACTTTTTTATATTAAAGGCGAATTTGACCACAAACCCCCTACAAAACACGTGAAGTATATTATAATATTCCACCGTGACCAATGACAGATTATAATGAAACTGAAGGTCTACTCAAGAGGTGGTTGATGAGCCACTCCTATACCAACCTTAGAAATATTTCGTAAACAAGTACCGTACACACAAAATTGCACACGGTAAATTAATCATTTAATATGCTGTAAAATAATTATGTACCCCATGATGAAAATAAAAATATATAAGTTTATAACGGAAAGGAAAATTCCAGGCTTTCTATCAACATCCACCTTTGCAAGCATACCCTTCCTTCAAGAAGCTTGTGTATAGACATTTCGATATTGGCTCATGAATTTTCTATCTTCTTTCCTCAGAGTCTTGAGTGGGTTCCTTTGCCTTCGCTGGCGACTGCGTGTGCGCCACGATCTTACTCCCTGGGCCGTATTCCTAATGTTAAAGTATTAAACAACAGGAAGTAAAGGCACTGTAAAAGCCATGCACACATTCCCTGGATCTTGCTCGCATTACAAGCGAAGAACTATAATCATTGTCTAGAAACCTTTACATTTGGCTGTGAGCACCGAGAAACCAACACAATTTCTCCGACCTACGAGCAGCAACACAGGAATTACAGCCGTCGGGTACCTACTTTCTGCTGGCTGAACAGGGATTGAAAGGGCTCCGGAAATTGTCCAACAATTTCACCAACAGCCAGGGAATCGAAAATGGGTCTTCTCGACTGACATTTGGCTTCTTTCTTCTCTTATTCCATGGTGCGTCTACCGAAATATTACAAGATTGTCTCAGTCAAGTATCACTCATTCATCTTGCCATTCCTGTCCACTCACCGTCCCTACCTTCGCCACATATCATTGATTTCCACGCAAGGTTAGGCATCCCTCTAACTCAAGTTTCAAATCAGTCCCACTCATCCAGCTCACTGTTCTCCAACCGTTCTTTCATCTTGCCTCAACTCACTCCAACCGTTCTCACTCCTACTAACACTCCTCGCCACTACCGTCAGAGGAGACAGGAGTGAGGGGGTTGGGGGAGGGGGGCCGGAAGACACTCATTTTAGCGCCACCTTCTGAGGCAGTCCCGGATGTCGGCTGTCCTCCCCCTCCCCCCATCCCCTACCAGTACCTCACCTTACTGATACCTTCCCCCTTCCCTGTCTGTCGGTCTGTCTGTCTTTACGTCTGTACCTGTCTTTACGTCTGTATCTGTCTGTCTGTCTGTCTTCCTTGGGTCCTCGTAATTTGCTGACCGATCCATCCTATATACTCTTGCCTGCCTGCCTGCCTGCCTCTTTCCCTGCTGTCTGCTGCTACCCTGCCTGCCTATTTACTCTTTCCTTTTCACTCTTGCTGACCATGTTTGCCATTTGCCTGCTATTTGTCTGCTTATTTGACTCTCCCTTACCTACTCACAATTTGATTAAACTTCCCACCCTTACCTCCGTCCCTTGCTTAATTGTCTGACTAACCATTTTGTTTTCCTACTTACCTGCCCATCTACCGACTCTTTCCTTGGCTCCTGGCACCATAACCGATTCATTCTACCTGCGTATCTGCCTGCCTGCCTGCCTGCCTGCCTGTCTCTCAATTTGTCTACCTGCCCGTTTCTCTGCTTGACTGCCTGCCTGCCCGTCTATTCGTTTGTCTGCCTTCCCGTTTCTCTGCCTGCCTGTCTCTCCGTTTGGCTACCTGTCTCTCCATTTCCTCAACAGTCCGATCATTACCAAATTCTAGTCTTGGAGTCTATGTGTGTATGACGTGTGTGTGAGGTTGCGTGTGTATTGTGTGCGTGTAAGGATACGTGTGTATTGTGTGAGTGTGACGTTGCGTGCGCATTGTAGTGATTTCATGCTCCAAAGCTTCAAACTTTTTCCTTCCAATAAATCAGAGTAGTTTATATTTTTTTTGTATTCGTCTTGGGCTGCATTCTTTTTACCTTGTGTTCTCCTGTACTGTATTTGTGCCATAAAGTGTTATAATTATACTGTACGACGTTTCTTGTTTTGTTGTACTGGGACGAGTTATCTTTGTGCTATCTTGAGCTTTGTGGTATACTTAATGCAATGAAATCCTATATATGTACAGTACGTTGTAGTGAGATACGGTGTGTTGTGTTCATAGGACAAGGACTTCAAAGAGGTCTCACGGTGCCTTAATTAACCAAGAGGTATTGGGTTCTGTTATTAATTGCTACTTAATGTCATCAGTCTTTACGGTGCGTCGCGTTTCTCTGTGATCTGGTGTGCTGGGCCGTGTTATACCATACCATGACGACCTGTGTTGTGTTACTGTGTTGCGTCACACTACTATACGCTGGCTGGGCTGTGTTGCGTCATACTATGTTGTGTTGACATGGGCTGGTTCAAGTTTTGGTGTGTAAGTCTGTAGTGCCGTGCCAGGCTATGCTTCACATATCGTGTCAAGTTTTGTTGTACCAATCCCAGTTCTTTTTTTACTAAGCCGTGCTAATAATATGCTGCGTCATGCTATGCTACGTTCAACTGTGTGTGCTGCGTCACTCACTGTTGTGTTGTTGCTTGGTGTGACCTTGTGCATGATTCTCTCAGGCAATTATATAATGAATAGCCACAAATGAAAACGGAGCGACACCGCTGAACTACTCCCGGTGGACACTGGGGTTGCTGGACAATTTTGTGTTGTTTAAACTCAAGACTTACCGTCTCTCCACACTCACCACAATACACCCGCGGGTACACAAAGTAATTAAACTAGAGGATAACAATCAGTCTTGAAGCCCGACCTTGGCCGCAGGAAGCCTTAGGGAGGGAAGGAGGGAGGGGAGATGCCGGGACGTCGGTTGTGGAGTAAAGTTTTCCGATATCGGTAAATCTATGAGAAACAAGAGAGTTGGCCAGGGACACGAAAGGTGAGGGACAAAAATATGAAGCTGGACGCGGCTTTCATATTTTTTCAACTATTAGGCAAGATCTAAGGACGAGGAGGACAATAATGAAGACGACGATGCTTCATTATTGATTACACGGACGAAATTGGAGATATAAACAGCAAACGACGATTGATAATGATAATGAAGATTATTATGTTTAAGATAAAGATGAGGAGTATGAGGAAGAAAATATGTTTCCTTTATTATGGTAGGAAAGGAAGGGAGCAAGGTTGGTTTTGAACGTTGTATAATAAATAAAAATAATAATGAAAATGAAATGCAACGTATCACTCGTCTAGGATGGAGAAAGATATATATGTTGAAATGGAAGTGGATGGATGGATGGATGGGTTAGGGGTAGGGGATGGAGGGGGCAGAAGGTGATCAATATGTCAAGATAACAGTCCTCCCCAGCATCACCACCATCACCACAACTACCACCTTCACCACCACCACCACCACCTTTACTCATCACTACAACCAGCACCTTCACCTATAACACCACTACAACCAGCACCTTCTATCACCACTACAACCTTCACCCATCATTATCACCATCACCTTCACCATCACTTGGCTTACTACTTACCAAGCCAAGTCACCTTCACCTACCATCAACTCTGGTCACCTTCCACACAATCATTACCCACTGTCACTTCCACCTACTGCCAACCCCAACGACCCGACCGTACCTGCACCTATACTCTGTCACCCTCACCTCCTACTCTGTCACCCTCACCCACCGTACCACCTCCTACTCTGTCACCCTCACCCACCATACTGCCACCTACTCCGTCACCCTCACCCACCGTACCGCCACCTACTCCGTCACCTTCAACTATACACCTCCACATCACCACCATCCATCTCGCTCTGCTGACACACTTCTTGATCTTCACTAAACATTCTCCGTGAGGCTGCAGGGTTGGGGAATTGCACACGAACCGTCTATCACATTGTGGGGTTCAGCAGTGATTCTGTGCTTTGGTTGATTTTCTGTAACTGCACCGACAGACCTCACATAACCACACGCATAACCAGCATACACAGATACAACACCGGAAGAATGTACAGAAAGCACAGACACGCATACACACTCATAACATGTTAAGTGCTCTCTCTCTCTCTCTCTCTCTCTCTCTCTCTCTCTCTCTCTCTCTCTCTCTCTCTCTCTCTCTCTCTCTCTCTCTCACACACACACACACGTAAATAAAACAAGAATGCGTGTACCCAAACACACACACGGTAAAAAGACAAAGGGCCCGCTAAGTAATTCAACACAGGTAACGGAAGGTAAAGTTGCACTTGTCTCTCGCCAGATAACACTACACTACATAACGGAAGCAAATGTTAATTATAGAAAAAAAATAACGATTTGGTTTTAAGTTTCTGTCTGTATGTTTTCCTGTCTGTCTGTCTAGGCTTAAAGGGGAACAGGTTATTAGATGATTCAGGTCTTACATTGTACACTTACCTCAATTTGAATTTTTTTTTTCGACCTACCACTCGAAGGTGCACCAATCAGAATTCAGAAACCTAAACGTTATTCATTAACAGAAAAAGACCGAATGTCAAAGTTCCCGAACAAATATTGTTTACCTGGGTCATAATTATAGAGTTGTCGGGGTTAATTAAGCAAAGCATTTTATTTCAAGACAGAAACATTTTGCTTGAGGGTTTATTGGAACTTTTCATAACCTTTAAATGTAACTTGTGCTTTCCTTCAAATACAAATATCATATACTAAAAGCACCATTAGATACGTTGCTTCGTTGATACAGCGGATTTTTTAAGCTGGGTAAGACAGGTTAGCCTATAGGGTATTATATACAATTGTTTTACCAATCCTGTTCACCCTTTCTACAAGTCAACAAAACAACATCGTTACTGATTTAGGACAAACAACAGCTCGGACGGAATGAAATGTAATGGTGTGTGATGCCCATTTTAGTTAAGGGGCCACTTAAGTGATCTTACAGGAGGCGAGCAGTGTGTTTCTTGGCACTTTTTGGTACCGGTAGTGTATAATTATATTGTATTTGGTAACCTACTGTATAATTAGTACTTCGAGGGTTCGTATTTCTGGGGATAATCATTTTTATAGGATATATATAGGATTGAAACTGCTCTCCGCTTAGTTGAGTATGCCCTCGATTCCTTCTGCATCAGGACATCAGAAAAGAATTAATGGACTGTGCACGACTGAGCCATTTATCCTCCATAATAATATCATATGAAAGTTGCAATTTATGGGTTTGGGGATTATGGTAGTCGAACTGGGGGCTACTAATTCCTCCAACTTTTGACACACAACATCACTAAAATAAATAGTACTGATGTGGTCTGCTTGGTGGTTTGTGTAGAGAAATTAGTCGATTGGATTCACAGGCATTTTACAAACCTCACTAAATATACATATTCATTGAAATACTTTGTAGTTTTGTGATCTGTGAATAATATATACCGGTATTAATATTTACAGAATGTAATATATAGTATTGTATCAGCTAAATTCGGTACGTGTAATATGGTTATCCAATGAAGGAATGAACAAAATAATTACTATTAATCATCACAACGTACATCGCCAAACTGAGTTTACATCGTAGCCATGTAGGCTATACTGAAAATAAACATTAGAGTACCAATCTACTCTCATTACCTTATACCTCTCTCTGGTTGTCTGGAATAGCCTGGCGACCGAGCACTCTATAACTAACAAGTAATAATAATAAAAGTTAAGTATATACCGTAATAAACAGAAAAGTCCAAACAATAGGCACAGTCTATTAATGAAACTGAAAATACGGCACAATTTACCTATGAATATATATGTTTTTTGTGTAGAGATAAGCAATACACAAATAAATAAAGTACAGCCAATTACCTAGAGTACATGTACTCTACGTACGAGCCAATTAAAATTCCAGGAACAGAAATATTCCCAAGTCGTTACCGAGTATAGCGTTGCTCCTCATAAAACCAAGGTGTTTACTTCAGAGCATTATAGATAAGCTCCAGGAAGGGAAGATAGAGAGAAGAGACCCATCACTGCTATTACCATAACTATCACCCACATAATATATACGATCCGTGTGAGACTGCTTTCTTTCTTATCATAGGGAGTCAAGGCAAAGGTCAAACACGTAAGAAGAGTTCAAGTTATACCTGTAGTAAGTTGGTAAGGTGTAAAGAGTTCATGATGTTGGAGAAGTACAGTGAACAAAGGAAAAGAAAATTATTGGTAACCCGTGCGTCTTAGCCTAAGGGCTTTAGCTGATGTTATAGTATATTGGAGACTGCAGAGTCTTTCAAACTTTGCTAAGAAAGTCAACCAACTATACCATGGGACTATGTTGAAACAGTTTGGAGGAATCAGCAGCAGCCTTACTCTGCTAAACAGAGTCTACTTGTAAGGTGAGATGCCTTCACAAACTGGGTTGTGGAGAGCTCCGGACCCCCACCCTTGTGCCTTGAGGAGATAAGGGCGATTGTAGTGAGCTCCCCCACTCCCATCTTCCCTCCCCCTTCTCCGACCTTATCACTGCGTGTGACAGCTTATCAGATATTCTCCAGTAAGCTTCTTTACCACGACCTACCTACCTACAGCCCTCGAGGGTTATGCCCTGTCTGACCTCACTAACTTACACTCTCTCTACTCTTACTTATTTGTTGTTCTCTCCTCTTCTGTACGCGTTCTTAACTTTCATCTCATATTTTAGTTCTGTCTTCTCTCCTCTAATATTTTCTCCCTCCCTGCATCATCATCATCATCATCATCACATCATCTTTCCCCTCAACGTGCACTACAGCTATATTTTCTTCCTTTTCCACTAATATCTTCTCCCCTCCAATCCTCTTTTACATTCATCCCTTTCCTTCATTAATTTTCAATACAGTTCTTCTCTCCTTTGTTGCATTTTTACTCTTCTCCCTTCTGCTCTTTACTTTTATATCCTCTCCTCTATTTCTCTTTCTTTGCCATTTCTCATACTGGTATCTTCTTTTCCTTTATTTTACTCTATATTTACATCAATTTTAAAACTTTTACTTCATATATTTAAAAATATTCCTCTTCCTTTCTTCAAAAAATTCCTTTTCCTTTTACCTTCCATCCCATCTAAATGCGTCTCTTCTTTATTTCCTTCTCATTTTCCTTTCCATGCCATTCCATTCAACTTAATTCATCTCTTCTATCACTACTCTTGTCATCATTACCCATTCTCTTTTTTTAAGTTTACCACCCACATATTTCACCAAGTCTTCCCAAGTTGATTCCCTCAAAGTACTTTAACTTTCCAAACAAGCTTCCCATTTCTCATTCTACACATGTGGCCTGTCTACTGTATATACGCCCTTGTACTTCATTCCAGTTTTCATTCCCTTTTCTTTTTATTATCTTATGTTCACTCATTGTACTCCCTCTCTCTCTCTCTGTACATATATGTATTCTTTTTCGTCCTTCGTGACCGATGTCTATACTATATATACTTGAAATAGTTCGGTAACATAAATAATACATGGAGGTACACTACAGGTATCTTTGTAGCAGTCACACAGGCACCCAAAGTACAGTCAAGGCAATAGTCCTGCAACACCCTCAAAGGAAACTGCTTCGAAAATGGTGCGAATTTATATAAAATTGTTGTTGGAGTCTGTACATTAGATTCACTCACGGCTTACTTTCGTTCACACGTTGAAGGACTTTTGACCGTGACTGTACAAAGAAAACACCAGCCAGGGGAAGACAACGACTGGTTGAGTGGACGGTGAAAACACACAATTATCATACTACAGTGGGAGAGTGAGTCAGACGGCAAAAAAAAAAAAAAAAAAAAAAAAAAAAAAAAAAAAAAAAAAAAAAAAAAGGGAAAGCAGAAAGCAAAACCCCTGGACTAGTTTACTTTTCCAAGCTCATCACCAGCTGTTGAATCTTGTCCAATTAAGTACACTACCACCTGATGCTCTCTCCTTAATTAAAGGATCCTGTGATGTAGTAAGAAATTTGAATGCGAGTGAGTCCTTCAATTACTGCCACGAAACATCGCCACCTCTTCCTTTACATCTTTTCTTTCCATTCTCCTTCCTTCAATCACACCCTCACTGTAGCTACTATTATTCCATTCCCTTCTCCTACACAACTGCTGACCTCCCTGCCTGAACGCCGAGAGTGCATTATCTGCTTTATATTCATTAGCACAGGGTTCCGAGGGCACAGAAAACACACCACACCGAAAATGCAAGGGAACAAACAAGCCTCGTCCACCATTGATATGCATAGACTGAATGTAGCCGACGTGTGTTGTTGTGGTGGTGGTGGTAGTGGTAGTGATGGTGGTTGTTGTGCCTGGCAGTGGAAATGGAAACACCTTTATCAAACAGTGCTATAGGTGACTTGTAAATCCTAGTGTACAGAAAAATACTGCAGGATAGATGAGGCAAGTCTACGGGGACGGTTCTGATTACACTAGAGAGAGAGAGAGAGAGAGAGAGAGAGAGAGAGAGAGAGAGAGAGAAGAGAGAGAGAGAGAGAGAGAGAGATGTAGTGGACTAACAGGCTCGTTAGTCAGTCTTCCAACAACACCGAACCATGACTAAGACGACTGAATGGCATATTATATATATATACACATACATACTGAATACATGCTGTGCATTGAAGAAAAGTCCAAGTCCACACATGTGCAGTGTTTGAGTCATGCGACTGTTGAATTTTATGAACACATTTGATTTTGCTACGTTACAACTCTAACATGATTTCGCATTACTTTAACTTGAATAATTTATATTTATTCTTCAGAAGCTTGTCAAGTCCCAGAGGGGTATCAAGTGGCCTTGGAACTCCTTGTATTCCATACAGAGACAGCCATTTAAATATAAGCGTCATCTGAGACATAAACATCACCATGAATGAGGAAAACTTATATACTCTTTGACGACCAGGAGCGAGAGTCTGGCATACTTAGGTAATGGTGAATAATGACTGCTGGTGGCTATGAGAGGTAAGAGTTGGTCTACTCTGTGAGATGAAAGCAACAACTGCTGCTGCTGCTCTCTAGGCTCCAACACACACGGCAATTGTGGCCCCCCTCTCCTACCTCAGCTTTGATGCTACCCAATTAGTGGTCACGGTCACTTCTATCTGATGAGGGGGAGTAGGAGTGTGTTGAAGGAGTAGGAATTGAGAGAGGAGAGAAATAGATATATATATATATATATATATATATATATTATATATATAGAGAGAGAGAGAGAGAGAGAGAGAGAGAGAGAGAGAGAGAGAGAGAGAGAGAGAGAGAGAGAGAGAGAGAGAGAGAGAGAGAGAGAGAGAGAGAGAGAGAGAGAGAGAGAGAGAGAGAGAGAGAGAGAGAGAGAGAGAGAGAGAGAGAGAGAGAGGAGAGAGAGAGAGAGAGAGAGAGAGAGAGAGAGAGAGAGGAGGAGAGAGAGAGAGAGAGAGAGAGAGAGAGAGAGGAGAGAGAGAGAGAGAGGAGAGAGAGAGAGAGAGAGAGAGAGAGAGAGAGAGGAGAGAGAGAGAGAGAGAGAGAGAGAGAAGGAGAGAGAGAGAGAGAGAGAGGAGAGAGAGAGAGAGAGAGAGAGAGAGAGAGAGAGAGGAGAGAGAGAGAGAGAGAGAGAGAGAGAGAGAGAGAGAGAGAGAGAGAGAGAGAGAGAGAGAGAGAGAGAGAGAGAAGAGAGAGAGAGAGAGAGAGAGAGAGAGAGAGAGAGAGAGAGAGAGAGAGAGAGAGAGAGAGAGAGAGAGAGAGAGAGAGTGAGAGTGAGGGACCCTCTACTTATATATACCCACATCAAAGAAATTCTCTGCTGTGCTACTTGACATCCAGACACCGTGTATCGACATTACATCTAGACTATTGCATCCCTCCCACCGTACAACCCAGGCTAGGCTATCTATCCTCCACGTGAAGTACACACCTAAATTCCAACAGAATTATCTCATGCGATGAATAAACGTTGTTCACCAAATGTACACTATTAACTAACTAACAAAGAATGATGAAATATTAACTAACTCACTAACTAACGAACAAACGATCGATCGATCTTAGGAATAACAACAATTAACTCTTACTCTCCTCCTCTCTCTCTCTTTTTTTCCTCCGAGTACAAAATTAAAGTATACACAAAAAAAACGAATAAGTAGAACATGAACAGATGAAAACTACTGTCAATTAGTCTAGCTCGTGTTTGTAACCATGTACGACCACAAGTAACCTTTACCTAACGTGTGGGAGAGAGTCTTGTCAGGAACATAGGCTACTCAACCTTCTGATTTGGTTCTATTTTTTTTTCCCAAGACGCAAGCTGTTGTGCGCATTAGTTAATATTTGTAATAGTTTATCAAGGCTTGACATCAGTATAGTTTCCCTCCAAAAAAATTTACGAAAGTAAATAATTTATAGTCTTGTAGTAGAATTAATGAAGAATTAGTCAGTCGTTCATTTGAGGAGAATTTGGAGACTATCTTTCTCCACAATGTACCAAAGAACATGTAAAGATATTGTTTTTCTTGGGTCAATTTAAAGGAATCTAGTATCGTTAGTGAAGGTTAATATGTTATGTCTAACACATTTCGTTTATAAATACCAATCCATGTCCACGGACTCCTAATACAAACACTCTATATAACCCATATGTGAATAAAATATATGTTCTGTGTGTACACAAACTCACACCATGGACGCAATAAACGTTAAAAAAATATTCTATATTTATGGTTTTCTTCTCGCTGTATATCACATTCATACAGATTCTGTATACGTTATCAGTTTTATATCGCAGGGGGACAAATATCATAGGCAGACAGGCAGACAGACAGACAGCCAGCCGCCTCGTGAGGGAAATCCGGTTCATCCACGTTGTGCCTAAGGGTGTAAGGATACCAAGGTTCGGTTAGGTTCGACCACAAAAGCTAAGTAAGTATATATATGATCCCCAATACGTGGACTCAAAAGACGATATACATGTGAGTCACACTTTGTATTTACACACTACCTACGTTCCGAATCTTCTAACACACTTACACTGAATTGAATCCCACTATATGTTCCTGTCTTAACCACTGCAACTCTTTCATTAACATCACAGGGTATCCAATGCAGACATAATTATATAAATCATAGCTGATGGAAAACACCAAAACCCTGATGCGTGGGTAAATGACCTTATTGCTAGAAGTTCGAGCAGTATTTTCCATTAGACTAACTAAAGCACTAACATCAGGCGGGAGCAAACTGCAATGAGGCTTATGGAAACTGTTCTGAGTCAAAGTTGTGGGTTTATCATATCCAATTATTTGTTCTCTGATGAAGTAAGTACCTCTGTGCCGTGCGATGTTACAATACGTAGGAAATTTCAATATTCCATCTTAAACAGATACAAAACAAACCCTCTTACGAAACAAACAGCAGAGACGTTACAGCACAATTCTTGGTATTAAATGATATCTCCGCAGAGTAAAAATTTGGATATTCGCAAAATATGTACGACTTTACAACGGCTTCAAGGACGTGGTGCGGATAAATATGAATATAAACATTTCCACCTGGCCCGTGTCCTTTATCAGCTTGTTGACATGATTCAGCACTACAGGTCGTCCATTTCACGGCAGGGTTATCACTGCTTCTTCCGCTTCTGATATAAAATAAAAACAAAACATCAATAACTGTAAATTTTAAGTGACTTGTCAGTGAAATGTAAGGCAATGACTTACAAACTCTTCCATTCCAGAAAATTTGTACCAAATTATTTATGAAATATGAAAGTAAGACAGACAGTTGACTGTATAGTAAACAGAACAATTCATGGAAAAGGTTAAGTGTAAAAGATATATACAACAGTAGTCCTGGACACGTGAAACATGTA